>PVJS01023452.1:7762-29688 GCA_004027185.1 Glis glis | reverse complement strand
AACATATGTCCCTTCTTTTTTTGTGATTGACTGATCTCGCTTAACATAATGTTCTCCAGATCCTTCCACTTTCTTGCACTCCTTTTCAATATAGTCCACAAAACTCTTGCCAGAGCAATAAGACAAGAGAAGAATATCAAAGGAATTCAAATAGGAAAAGAATTAAAATTATCTTTATTTGCAGATGACATGATCCTATATCTAGAATACCCAGAGAACTCAACCAAAAATCTACTAGAGCTGATCAATAAATTCAGCAAAGTAGCTGGATACAAGATCAACCTAAAAAAATCAGTAGCTTTCATATATGCCAACCATGAATCCACTGAGAAAGAACTACAGAAAACAATTCCATTCACAACAACTTCAAAACCAATCAAATACCTAGGAATAAACTTAACCAAAGAGGTAAAAGACCTCTACAATGAAAACTATAGAACACTGAAGAAAGAAACCGAAGATGATCTTAGAAGATGGAAAGATCTCCCCTGCTCTTGGATAGGCAGAATAAATATTATCAAAATGACCGCTCTTCCAAAAATGATCTATAGAATTAATGCAATCCCTATCAAAATAACACTTCCTTTTTAGAGAAACAAACCAAATTCAGCGAATCTGCAATGTATCAACATTATGCAGCAGATGATTTTAAAAAAGACCAGCAGTATAAATAATAAGGATAAAAATGACCAATAATCAAGATAAAAACTAATCAACTAAACAACAAAAATGGTTCAAATATTACAGTCAATAGATAAGAAGGACATCACAATTCTTATTAATAGGCTTATAAACAGTCAATAAGATGGACTGGTGAATGAAGAAATGAAAATTTTCAACAAAGGATTAAAATCAATAAAATAATTAAATCATTTTTTCCAGAACTTTAAATGAAATATTTGAAATTAAGAACTTAGTTGAATGTGGTTATCAGCAAACCTGATGTAACAGAAGAAAGGAATAGCGAAGTCAAAGAAAGGCCCGTAGAAAGTTCCCAAATGGAAGCACAGAAAACAAATAAAAATTAAACAAAACAAAACAATAATAACAACAGCAACAAAAAAAACAGAACAGGTAATAAGAGAATCACTCAAAATGTCTGACACAGGAGAAATGAAGACCGAGAAGACACGCCCTCTTTTTTCCAGAAGTAGGGAATTAAACCAGGAAAAACCAACTGATTTTTCACTACATACGTGGAGTCATGAAGGCTGTGAGAGAAGGCCTAAAATTTTACGACTTCAACTCGGAGCCAAATTCAACTCCTCCTGGAATTGCTCAAAGGTCAGAGATAAAAGACTTTTGGTTAGCCTAATCCACTAAGAGTACAGTCTTTTAAATTGCTGCCCTGTCATGGGTCATTCTTCCCATCAAAGTTTCTTGGCAGCTTCTAAATTAAGAAATAATTTTGAAGTAGGAGAGAAAAATAAAGGAAATATCAATTGTATGTTCTCTGGAACAATAATTTTAAAAGAAAAAAAAGCAACCTTATAGTCACAGAATGAAAAATTTTTTAATAAATGAATTACAGTGACCCAGCTCTTAAAGCCTGATTTCAGCTTCCACACTGCCATTAACCCAAAGATGGAGAGAATGTAATAACATCACTTTATTGCGATTCAGTGGATGTGAGCAAGTTATTTCCTCAAATGATGTTCTCTCATGAGGTTTATTCTTTTCTTATATTCACTTGATTTTCAAGTGGCAAAAAAAAAAGAGCTTCATTTTGAAAAAAAAAGTATTGGAAGGAAGAGGTAGATCTACACTTCTACAAAGAACCAATTTTAAAAATTAACATTATTTTTCCAGGTAAAAAGAAATAAATATGTTTAATATTATCTTCATTATAAAAGATGCCAAAATAAATTGGTAACTTATTCATTCATACATGTTCTGACTTTTAAAAATATAAGTAGTTGAAAATCCTACTCCTTAACTTTTCACTTAAAAAAATCCATAACATCTATTCAAACGTTGTATCTGGCACTTTGAAGAACAGATACATATGGCACTGGTAATATAGAAATACAGGCATGTAGAATATTTATTCGAATGCCATTCATCCAAAATTGGAAAAGTTATAAAAACTTTCCAAGATTATTAACTAATAATAAATATCTTAGAGGCCCTTGCATTTAATAGGCACTATATGAATTCTTGGTACATTAAGTTCCAGGAAATTTTGATAATCAAGATCAGGGTTTTTTTTTTTCTTACCTTATTTAAGGTAATGATAAATAAGATCGCTTATTTTTTCTTACCTTATTCAAAGGCTAATTATAGTTAGCTAATATTAACTTATAATTTAACATTTCTCCTAAGTAGACTTCACGTTCCTATATAACTACAATTTCATCTTTAAATTTCTGTATATTTTTATAGACTTCTATGGAGTGGGGCTGGGACAGTAGCTCAGTGGTAGAGTATTTGCCTAATAAACTTCTGTAGAGTGAGTTTCCATAGAATTGGGCATGGGTTCCAATGTAGACTTTCTGCCATCTAGAGTAGTTACCAGCCTCTCCAAGCCTTCATTCCCTCCTCTGTAAAATGGGGGGATCAGCCCCATTTACTCCCAAAGAACTGAGGATTAAATAATGTAATACTAGTGAAAATGTTTTATGTGTAAGAAATTGATATATATTTTAGCTAAAGCAAGTTTATTTCCACAGCATATTCTATACTTTGTGCAACTATTTAAGTATACAATTATGCTATATCCTAGAGGAGCTGCATCTTTAACAAGTACCCAGAAAATTAATTTAATAATATTATATATCAGTTATTTACATCAATTCACTTGAAACACTGAAATAGCTCACTGCTTCATTGTTTGATAAAGCAACATAAAGGAAGTCTTCCTGTCTCTGCTAACACTGCCCAGGGCAGCAGATTTTTCTGCCAGTACTCCTGCTGGGGGCTCTTCCCAGCCTCCTGCCCCACTCCTTCCTTTACACGAAGTGGCAGGAACAGAGGGTATAATTAGAGTCCATGTCCCATTCTCTTATGGTCATCTCTCTCAAATCGAAAAGTATTTGGGGTCCTTTACCTCTGATCCTGTCATCTATATAAAAGAATTTCAATATGTCACCCAATCCTATGATTTGACTTTCCATGATATTTACATTATCCTTTCAAATACCCTTCTTCCTGAGGAGTGAAGATGAGTCTGGGAACAGGCTTGTTTATACTCGAAGGCAAACCATACCAACCACAACAAACCCAACAAAAATTATGCATTTTTCAAGATATCCCCTTTTCCCATTCTTTCTTAGTTATTCCTCATTACCCCACACCCCTCATGGGACGAGATCTCCTTCACAAATTCAATTCCTCTATTTCCTTTTCCCTCCCACAGAGCCTTTCCCCCAACTTGTCTCCACTCCTGTGATAGTTAATCTAATTTGTCAACTTGACCGGATCATGACACACCTAAGATCATGTGACTTTGGGTGTGTCAATAAGATAATTGGTTTATGTAACCAGATTAAACAGAAAGTCCTGCCCTGAATGTAGGCAGCGGGGTTCTGATAGGTGCAGGACTTAGATAAAAGAAGGAGAAAGCCGCGTAGAGGGATGCGAGACTCTTCCCGAAGAAAACGCATCTGCTCTTGTCTGAGATCATCGGCCTCCGGCTCATAGAACTGGAACTTCGCCATTTCTCTGAAGAGCTTCTTGATCTTGTGCTCTCTTCTGAGATCGTTGGCCTCCAGCCCTTCGAACTGAAACTTCACCATCGTTTCTCCGAAGAGCTTCCTGATCTTCACGTCTTGGACTGGGACTGAATTAGTGGTTGCTCCAATCCTAAGACTCCAGCTCTTAGACCGCTCAACCAGCTACTGGTTCCTCTGACTCTCCACATGCAGTCGGAACTTGGGACTACATTGCTTCGAACTATAAGCTGATCTGATAAATCCCTTTTTCCATATACTCATTCTGTGAATTCTGTTAGTCTAGTGAACCCTGGCCAATACAACTCCCCCTCCTCCTCCTCCTTAATAGATACCAAAGATATCCAGGACCCCCCTCTACCTCCCTCCCTTGTACATCCCCAGGTTTGGGACACTCAAAACCCCACAGTGGCAATCCACCCCCCAATAAAAATTAAATTAAAGGACCAATCTAAATTCCATTCCCAGGCCCAATACCCCCTACCCCTCCAGAGCCTCCAAGGACTTAGACCTATCATTTCCAGCCTTCTAAAAAGGGGCCTACTGCGCAATACTGACTCCCCCTACAATACACCCATTCTAGCAGTAAAAAAGCCCAATGGAACATACTGCTTGGTTCAGGACCTTCGGTTAATTAACACTGCTGTTGTCCCTTTACACCCAGTGGTTCCCAACCCCTATACCTTACTCTCCTCCATTCCAGCCTCAACCACCCACTTCTCAGTTCTGGATCTCAAAGATGTCTTTTTCTCAATCCCCATCCATACCGACTCCCAGGACCTCTTTGCCTTGACCTGGACAGATCCAGATACCCATACCTCCACCCAGCTTACCTGGACCATCCTTCCCCAGGGATTTAAAGACAGCCCCCACCTTTTTGGACAAGCTTTAGTGGGTGATTTAGCTGACCTGAATCTTTCCCCTTCCTTTTTCCTTCAATATAAAGATGATTTACTTCTCTGAAGCCCTTCCTGAGAGAACAGTTATAACAAGACAGCTACTCTCCTTAACTTTTTAGGGTCAAAAGGCTATTGGGTCTCCCCTTCTAAGGCCCAACTCTCCCTACCATTCATCACCTACTTGGGCCTCTACCTTACCCCTTCTCACAAGGCTATCACAATAGACAGAAAAAAGCTCATAGCCAAACTTCCTCCTTCCTCCACAAAAGGAGAAATACTCTTTCTTGGGGCTGGTGGGTTTTCTTCGGGCATGGTTTCCCAATTACTCCCTTCTAATGTGACCTCTCTACAAGGCCAAAAAAGTCCCCTTAGATGAGCCCCTCCTATAGCCCATAAATTGTTCATACTCCAAATTACAGCAAGCCCTGCTTAGGGCCCCTGCTTAGGGCTCCTGCTCTATGCCTGCCCGATTTCTTCCACCCCTTTTTCCTATACATCTCTGAAAACCAAGGATTTACCCTTGGAACCCTGCGACACCAAATAGGCCCCAGATTTGCCCCAGTAGCCTATCTTTCTAAATGCCTCAACCCCACCATTTATGGCTGGGCACCCGGCCTTCGGGTGCTAGCTTTCTCCTTTGTCCTAATACAAGAATCTAAAGCTGCCCTCCTTCCCTCTTCAATAGGACTAGTTCACTGTAAACCTCATCGAACAGATGGCTCAGTCATTACAGCAGGAACCAATAAAGCAGATCAAACAGCCCACCAGGTTGCCCTCTCATCCGATCTACAAACACCACATCCAGTCATGACTATTAGTGCTACCCCACAGCCAGACCCCTTCCTGCCAGGTCCCTTCTTTTATTTTATTAACAAAGCTCACTAGGCAGCAAGCCAGACTGCCCTCACATCAGATCTAAAAACAGAACATTCTCCGGCTCTAGAGTGTGGATAGGGAATTGAGGGATCCATTAACATGGATTTCACACACTACCCTGGGATACCACATGGGGCCATAAAAATCATAAAGACCTATGACCAGGCCCCGAGTACCTCCTTAGATGTTGACATTGATATAGTCAATAACATCACCTCTCAACTCTCCCAACGACTACACTTAGATAGGTCACCAGTGCCATGGCTACAGCTTATAAACTTCTCCCTTCACCTACTCTGTCAAATTGCAAATCAAATGGAAAATCAGACACCTTATCAACATGATTACTTCATCTGCACACCACTAAATTGATATCCCATTGCAGCTATTTGACTATCAAATGTCTCAGTACCTTACAACACATGTTCCCCCACCCCACAAAAATTAACCTACCATCTCCCCATTCACCCTATGGGACTGATGGGACCTCGCTGGTTCACTTCTCAAACTATAAGCCTTGACTTCTTATGCTCCATCAATATCACCATAAATTCTACCACCTCCCTCTGTAGTCCTCCAGGTACCAATTTTCTATGCTCTCAAACCCTAAATACCTGCATCAATGTTTCCACTCAAGGTCCCTGCATCCTTGTAATACTTTCCCCCCAACTCACCCTCTATAGCCATCCAGAATTCTCTATTACCTTTGCCCCTCATGTTCACCAAAAGTGAGCTGTTTTTCTCCCTGTGTTGTTGGGAATTAGTCTTGCTACCTCCTTTTGCATCCTTAGGATTATCAGGAGGTGCTCTGGGCCCCAGCCTAAACTAAGCCAAGCAATTTGAACAACTTAGTGAGGAGATGGCCACTTCTTTTGAAAAGACAACTGAGACCCTTCGCCTCCTCCAAACTCAGGTCACCTCGTTAGCAGAACTAGTCCTACAAAACTGAAGAGCCCTAAATCTCCTTACAGCCAATAAAGGCAGCACCTACCTTTTTCTTGGGGAACAATGTTGTTATTATATAAATCAATCTGGGAAAATAGAGCAAAATATACAAACCCTACATGATCTGGCCACCAAAATTTGACAAAGGGGCCTCAAATCTTACCAACCTTTTTCATCATCCCTTTTTTGGATCCTATACTTGCCTGGATCCTCCACTTCTTGTCCTCTTTATTACCATTCTTGCGCTTGCTTTCTTAATTCCTTATCTCTTCAGATGTCTCTAGGAAGCTGTTCTAGAGAGGACAAAAATCTTCACCAATGGAATGGTCAATCACATGCTCTTAGGGGAATTTCAATGGATGCCTGAGGAACCTTCTGCCCCTCCATATACGCTGATGATAAGTGTTTAAAACAAAGTCCCTTCTCAGCAGGAAGCAGTTACGAGAAGATCGACCACCGCCCCAACTCCCACTCCACAAGAGCCAGATAAGGAAACAAAAAGGGGAGAATATTGGCATCTGCACTGCCATTTTAAAAATCATCTGCCATATCAGGGCCAAAGTTTCGTTTCCCCACATACTGTAACTAAGTTTCGTTTCTCCGCATACTATTGTTAAGTTTCTGTTTTCCAGCAGACTGAAACCCCCTTCCCCAAAATGACATCATAGCAAATCTAAATTGTAATCAAGCATAAACTATATTGTATACAATATACAATATACAAGCCAAAAGTATACTGTATTCCCCTAATGAGCCTTCCCAACACAAACTTTCTGTGATTAAACTGTATAAAATCCTACACTTGACTAGCCCACCTGTTGCTCTCTTACTTGCCTGAGGCAGCCGGTAAGGTTCCTGACAATAAACTATTTTCCTTCATCCTGGATATACGTGGTGTGTCCTGAGCTGACCCACCTTTCATATGTGCGAGTGTGTGAGTGTGTGTGTGTGTGTGTGTTACTGGGGATTGAAACCAGGGGAATTCTACCTCTGGGCTATACCTTCCAGTCTTTTTTGCTTTGAAACAGGGTCTCACTAACTTGCTAAGGGTCTCTAACTTGCTGAGGCTGGCTCAAACCTGCAATCCTCTTGTCTCAGCCTCCTGAGTACTGGGATTATAGGCCTGTGCTATCTTGCCTAGCTGCATGGCTGCTATCCTTAAGGTTACTTGGTCTATTCTCTATAGTTTACCAAAAGACCATATAAAGGACTAAAATTTCAGGCACCTGTGCAGGAACTTTGGGAAGTGGTTGGATTCAAACAAGTCTGAGTTTGGCAGCAAGTCCTGTTTGAGTCTACTTGTTTGGTTCTCAGATAGGATCCTCCCACAAATAGTTCTAAATCTGAGTTGTTTAAAGGAGGCTTGCCAGGCGTGGTGGCGCAGGCTTGTAATCCCAGTACTTGGGAGGCTGAGACCGGAGGATCCCGGTTCGCAGCCAGCCTCAACTACTTAGTCAGGCCCTCCACAACTTAGTGAGACCCTGTTTCAAAATAAAGAATAAAAAATAGGGCTGGGGGTGTAGCTTGTAGATAGAATGCCCCTGGGGTTCCATCCCCAGTACCTCAAAAAAAAAAAAAGAAAATCAGATGGATAAAGGCAAGTTTTCAGATAAGTTTGCAATAATCATGATGTTTGCCTTCCTCTCAGGGATAACGAAAAATAACAGGTCACTTTCCAGAGACCAGGGGCCATGTTTTTGTTGATTTTACATGAACACCTATTACTGGTATATCATTATTTCATTCTTAATTTCAGAGTTGTGAGAAATTACAAATTGTATGCATGCCATTCTTTAAAATATGAATGCAAACAATGTAAAAATATAGATAAGAAGTGTAGGCATAAACAGGCAGTTGGTAATGATTCTCAGAGCCACTTTTCAAAATTTATCAATACTTATATTTTGACATCTTTTCATTCTTTGTTCTATAGATATTTTGTGCCAGGTATTCTTAGTTCTAGACATATTTCTGAATACCAGATAGTTCTCTGCCTTTTACATTATGTGTTTTAAAGCATCTCAATGGCATTAGGCTTCCATAAACATTACTTTCAATGACACAATGATATTACATCCACTATAAATTCCAAACATTTCTAAATCATTGCCCTCTTTCAGGCATTAGTATTGTTTCTACTTTTCCAAAGCCATAGATAGCATAAAAATATTACTGTATAGGCATAGTTATTTCATCAAAGTATATTTCCAGTAATGTAATTACTGACCAAAGGCAATGACGATGCTACAGTCTTCCAAGGCAATTGCCAAGTTGTCCACAGCATTATTTTTTTCTTAAAAACATAAAATGTATGGAAGTGTCAATCACATTACTTTGAGCCAGAATTAAATAATTTCATTAACATTGTTGTCATTTGATAGGAGTCACTGACAAAGAGGTAGAAAGAAATACAATAGAATACTGCTGCCTGAAAGTCAAGGAAGAAGAAGTATTGAATATCTGCTGTACGGTTTTTAAAACCAGGGCTGCAAAGAAGCAGTTGGCTGTAGTAACTAAGATGTCTTTGGTGATTTTCAAAGAGAAATTAAAGTATGAGCACAGAAATTAGACTAGGAGAGGTTAAGAAGGTAATCTGTGATTAGAAAGTAGAAAAATATATATTTATGCAAAATACTTTTTCAAGATTTGAGATACAATAGGGAGCAGAAGCTTAGGGAAATAGCAAGGTAGAATGTTTTAGGGAATTCAGACTTGCACTTATTTTTAGATAAAGGAATGAGGGGCAGACCAGAAGAGAATGAATGTAAGAGCAGACTTTCCAAAAAGGTTCTGTGAATACCTATGTAGAAGTCTGCAAATGTAATTAAATCATTCATTTATCTTAAAAATATTGTGGAAATAGGTATGCATAATTTTATATTTTAAACAAGACACTCATTGTGTTTCCCTTGTGTTTTCATTATTGTTTGTTTATATTTTGAATGCTCTTGATTTTAGCACTTCTATGTTTCCATAATTAATTGCACTGTCATTCTTGAATAAATTGCATTTTTCAACTAACTACATTTGAGAGAAGATACTGAGTTATTCACCATGTATCACAAATCTTAAAGATGGATTTTTCTAAGGCTTTGTATTTTATTAAAAGTTGTAGAAATAAAGTATAAAAAATAGGGCTGGGTGTGTAGCGTGGAGGTAGAACGCCCCTGCATTCAATTCCTGGTACCGCAAAAAAAAAAGTTATAGAAATATTTTTTTTTACTGAAACATTAAGTCATATTAGTGAATATTTGGAAAGCCAACAAGCATTTCCCAATAATATGTTGAAAGGAAATAGGAAATGAAATTTGAGTTTTAGCTAGTGATTTAAATCAATGAGGACAGCAAGTAGGATCACTTAGGATCAATCTTATTTTGTCTTCAGTAAAAATTAGTTTAAAATTACTTATCTGAACAATTCTTTAAATGGATCACCTAATGTTTCTAATGGACAGCAAAAACTGACAATTTCTCAATTTGCCATTTAAGAAACTTCCATAGAACGTGATTAGCCCTGGCCCTAGAGTGAACATGAAAGTTACTGCGAGAAAAAGTTTAAAGCATGATGCAGTCTGCTTCTACTATTTTTTTTTCTACATAATATCACATATCTGACTATGTAAAGCATCTAGTTTGGTTATAGAAGGTACTTTCCAATTAATTTATTGCTTAACTTATCAGAGAAAAATATTTTGCATTATTATAGATAATCACAAATGTGCTTCATTAAAACATAGGCTTACAATTGTTATTAAAATAAAATGGTAAAACAAGAGAGAAGCATTTGTAAAATGCAAGCTGTCTGAAATATAAAGTGGTTTTACTCTGGTCAATAAAACAGTACTTTAATTGATGCATTTACTGGCAACTTTCAGAAAGTTCATTTGGACCTTTATTTTGAAAAAGGTATGTTCAAATGACTCCATGGGCAACAAATTAATCATTGGGTCATAGTCTCTCTCTTCCAACCCTGAAGAAGCCACGCAGAGCCCAACGGCCTCCACGTTCACTAGACACTGCACTTTGGGTGTGAGTCTGACAAGCTTCTTGCAAATTCAGTCCCGTTTTAAAGAAATGTGTGCCATGTGTCATTTAAACATTGCTATTTCTGGATCATTTTGTAAATCCACAGCCGCTTTCTAATCCATTCACATTGCTTTTGAATCAAATCTAGATATTTCACAAGTTTATTTTAGGGGGAAAAAAACGTATGCACACTATTACTGCTTTCCCTACTCGTAGGCATGATAGGAAAATTGATACCATTGCCTACAAACAGCCACATCCATAGAAAGAAACAGCACCCACATACAAATACTCATATTACATTACTGAGGTTTTTTTTATGTCATATTTCTTATATCATGTTTCTTTGAATCTCCATTTCTTGCCTCTAGATAATAGTCCTTGCAGATCCTTATCTTTCCGATCATTTTCAGATATTAGGACCCTTATATTTTCAGGTATTAAATTGTCAGGCCCTGCCAGGTATGGTGGTACATGCCTGTACTTGGGAGGCTGAGACAGAAGTATCGCAGGTTTGAGGCCAGCCTCAGCAATTTAGTGAGACTCTCAGCAACCTAGCAAAACTCTGTTTCAAAACAACAAAAAAAATTTACAAAAAGGGCTTGGGGTGTAGTTCAGAGGTAGAATGCCTCTGAGTTCAATTCCCAGTACAATAAATAAATAAATAAATAAATAAACAAATAAATAAATAAATGTCAAGTTCAGTTTAGATTAAAACTTCAGTGTTTTAGCCTGTTCAAAGATTTTCCACAGCAACTTTCTCCAAGTTAACTCTTATTTATCTTTTAGATCTCAGTTCAGTCATTGCGGAGACAGGAAAACTTCCTTTATGTTACTGATCATATCATATCAAAAAGAAAGAAATCAATGTGAATAGTAATAAAAGTATTTTTATATGTAGTGCTTGCAAGAGAAGCCAACCTTTAGAAGACCAAGACTTCCTACATAAATAACATGGTAAGTATTTAGACAAAATATTAGTTTGTTAATAATTAAACAATTCCTTGTATTATTATGACATCTGCCTGGGTCAATATTTCCACTGACATTAGAAAATGAAAAAGACAATGATAAAGTCATTTTCATTAGAAAGTGAGCAACTTGCTGGGAAGGAAACTGAGACTTCATTTATTGTGAGGACAATATTAGATAGGGTATTCAGTGTGTGTCTGTGTGTGTGTGCATGCACGCACATGTGTTGTGTGTGTGTGCATGTTGTGTGTTTGTGGATATGTGATATTCCTGCTTACTGCTTCATCATAATGGTGGTAAGGGCAGGTGTCGTTTTGCTTTCTCAGTCACAGCTCCTGCCAATAGACATTCTTTAATGACCCTGTGGCTCTTCAAAGCACAGTTGTGTGTATTCATTCTTCTGGATGATTCCTAATGCTTATTGCAAGCCCCACAAGGTCACTGTGATCAATTTTGTTCAACAATGTATTATAGTATCTGGCAGGCTATTCACACGTACACAGGCATACACACATCTGCTTTGGTTCGATATTAGAAAATCAAAGATAATAAAACAATAAGACAATCAGTCATAAAATAATCTTAATTACGTTAAAAATATTTTGTACTTTTTGAATCCAGTGTAACATGTGATACATGTGGTAGTCAGTTTTGTGTAGCTGTAACAAATACCTGAGAAAAACAACTTAGAGGAGGAAAGATTAATTTTGGCTCATGGTTTCAGAGGTTTTGTCCATGGTCAGCTAGCTCCATGGCTTTGGGCCTGAAGAGAGGCAGAATATCATGGCAGAAGGGCATGGGAAGGAGAGCTGCTCAGCTCATGGCAGCCAGAAAGCACAGTGATGGAGGGACCCGGAAAATACCCTTCCAGGGCACATCCCCGGTGACTTGCTTCCTCCTATCATTCCCACCACCTACAGTTCTTACCGCCTCCCAGGAATCCATCCTGCTATCGCTGGATTAGGCCAGTGACGAGGTCAGAGCCCTTATCTTCCCCACAGCCCTGCCTCTGGACAGCAACATCGCCACATTGGGGTCCAAGCCTCCACATAGGAGCCTTTGGGGACATTCCATATCCAAACCACAATGATACGCTAACTGTCCAAAGGCAAAATGTCAACCTAGAGTTGATATGTTAGCTTGCCCTAGGAATACCTGAATGATTGGTTTAACAATTGTCTAATTCTAATACTGTATGCTAAATCCTTAACAATTTAGTTATTAGATTTTTTAAAAAAACTTTTAGTATTGGGGATTGAACTCAAGGGCATTCTACCTTTGAGCCACTCCCTAGGTCCCCCCTCCAATTTTTTATTTTGAAACAGGGTCTTGTCAAATTGCTGAGGCTGGCCTCAAACCTGTGATCCTCTTGTCTCAGCCTCCCAAGTACTGGGATTATAGATGTGTACCACCACACCTAGCTGGTTACTAGGTTTTTTTCAAGTTGTTATTCATTTGTTCATCTACTGCATATCTGATTACTATGGCTCAGCAACTGGGCAAGACTCAGTTGGCATGTGATGGTGTTAAAAGAGAATAATTAGAACAAACAGAAGATGCCTGGATTGTGTATGAGTGAAGATCAAAGCTTTTGCTTACTAACAGCATTCGTCCTAGGTAATTTTTGGACCACCTGCATGACTCCTATGTAAAAATCAATTTTTAACCCTAAGATATATATATTATTTCCACTTATATAATTTTTCTTAGTATCTCTAATTTCTATTTACCAAAGCAAAATATATAATGCTTATTCACTCATTTAACTAATATTCATTGAGTGGCCAAACATTATATGCCAAATGCTTTTAATTTTAAAAAAATCAGTAAAGAAATAACTCCATCTTCAAACTATGTTTAAATCTTTCTCCCAATTTCATAATATATCCAAATACTTACTTGTTTTCTCCATTCGTACGTCATTTGCAAAACTCAGATTAATCTGTCCATAACTAAACCTATTAGCTTTTCCTTGAATGCTATTCATTATTCAGTATCCTGTATCTTGGTAATTGGCACAACCACTTATAAAACTGCACAAGAATAGAAATCTAGGTATTCTACCTTACTGTTCTTTTCTTTTCTTTTTTTTTTTTTTTTTTTGCGGTACCAGGGATTGAACCCAGGGGCGTTCTACCTCCATGCTACACCCCCAGCCCTATTTTTTATACTTTATTTTGAAACCAGGTCTCATGAAGTTGCGGAGGGCCTCACTAAGTAGAGAGAGAGAGAGAGAGAGAGAGAGAGAGAGAGAGAGAAAGAGAGAGAGAGAGAGACAGGGAGAGAGGGCGAGAGAGCTGAGGCTGGCCGCGAACTCGGATCCTCCGGTCTCCGCCTCCCAAATCTTTGCCCTCTTTCAACAGTCAAATTGAATCATCTACCAGAAGTTATTATTTCCAAATCATCCTGTACATCTATCTAATCTGGCCATTTTATTTATCTGTGGTGTAGCTACCCTGACTTAGTTCTCCATCATCTCCTTCCTGCTTCACTGTAAAGTCTTCCTAATAGTTCTTCACTGTAATCCAGAGCGTTTCAAACACAAACCATTCCCAATCAATTCTTGCTGTAATTAGAATAATCTTTCTAATTGAACACAGGGCTCCTTCTAGGAGCTTCTATAGACCTGGATTTCTGGTCCCTTACTACTAAGTGAGCTACATGAGTGCAGGGCTTTTGTCTTATATCCCACTTTATCCTCAGTGTTTGGTATAGCTGTAATTTAATAAATAAATGGGTAAATAAAAGGTTCACAATATAGTTAAGGCCAGAGCTGGATTTTAAAAATTATACTATATTTTGCTTAAAAAGACATATAGAGCCAGGCGTGGTGGCGCATGCTTGTAATCCCAGTACTTTGGGAGGCGGAGACCAGAGGATCCGGGTTCGTGGCCAGCCTCAGCTCGCTCTCTTTCTCTCTCTCTCTCTCTCCCTGTCTCTCTCTCTCTCTCTACCTGTCTCTCCCTCTCTGTACTTAGTGAGGCCCTCCGCAACTTCGGGAGACCCGGTTTCAAAATAAAGTATAAAAAAAATAGGGCTGGGGGTATAGCGCGGAGGTAGAACGCCCCTGGTTTCAATCCCCAGTACCGCAAAAAAAAAAAAGACATATAGGAGGTAAAATTATGTCATAATTAAGAGCATAGACCCAGGTCAGAATGCTCATGCCCGAATTTCAACATCACTGGAAATCTGAACCTGTTACAACTCATCTATAGCTTTGCATCCCTTGTAAAGTGAGGTTAGCAATACTGTATACCCATAGGGTTGTTGTGAGTGTTAAATAAGGTAAAATATGTGAAGTTCTCAGCTCAATGCCTTAGACAGACAAAAAAAAAACCCAAAACAAAAAACCAATATTCCCAACCAAGGTTTGTATCCTTTAAAAAATGCTTCTGGATGTATGGGGAATAAAGAAACTAGATTAAAAAAATTGCAGGAAAGTAAAGGTGTGAGTGAAGTAATATTTGAATAAACTATTTGCATATTTTGAATAATATGTAGAATTTTATGAGTGGAAAATGTAGCAGTCCTAAGGAGTCATACTAATTTGCAAACATTTGCTTTGTTCTTAGGAATAACTGAGTTGGCTATGAAATTTAGTTTTTTTAATTTAACTTTTTAAGTGGTATGTTTCAGTCAGTATAAATTTATTTCTTTGAAATACAGTTTTCATATAAAATTGTACTTTTTTTTGTTTCACACTATGATTTTACAGCATACACATAACTTTCTAGATAACAGATAATACAGGGCAATTTGCATGCTAGTATGGAGAGCAAAGCAGAGTCCATCCAGAATTATATGAAGATCAAGGATAATGGTTTCTTTAAGTTTTTAACTTGCTTCATTTTCCTTCGTAAATTGCAGAGAAGTGATATTAAATGAATAGTGTAAGGAACTTATGTTAAATGAAATTGCACAAAGGTGACATTAAGTGAGGTAAAATCCTCACTTTGTAGTACCACAAAGTGTTGCCTAGAATTACACATGATAACAATCACTCCATCCTTGGGTTTCCTTTCCCTGTACAGTCATGTTAGTCAGAACCAAGTAAGCAAGTTTTGCTTATCAATGCTATTTTCTCCAATTCCAGCAGAAGTCAGAAATAAAATGTAGACACTAACCAGGTCTCTTTATATAGTTTTCCTTGGCCAGTAGAAATTGCTACGCTTCTGTGGGAGGTATACAGCAATCTCATCCAGAGGTGGATCTTATCCCATGACTGAGTGATGATGGAGATATAAAAGCCTGGACCAACTGCCCCGGGAAGGGAAATACTACTCAGTTTACCTCCACTAAACTGAGCCCACACCTCTGTGTAGCTTCCCCTCCAGCCCGGTTCTGTTGGCCTCTTTCTTTTGCAGTTTCATCAGAGAGCACGAGGACTCTCATTTCAGGCTTTATTTATACAGAACCTGATCTAGGATACATTTGAACTTTTCCACGCCAATTGGAGTCATTCACCAGGGCCTATCTGGTTGGATTGGACAAAAAAAGAAGCTCTTTTCTCTCTGGTTAAGAACTAAAATTGTCTGTACTTGTAACTGCTGACATTAAACAAAATGGAGAAAATTACTAGACATCCAGAGAGGAGGAAAGTAGATGGGAAAGCAGATAAGGAGAAGATAAAGAGAGCACTTGAATCCTCCTTGGCCAGACACTGAGGATCCTGGGCAGCCCTGATTCTGGTACTTTGTTTTTTATTACTGGGAGAACGCTCAATTTCCCATGTATTTCATTTTGATAAATCTCTTATCTTTCATTTATTGAAGCTAGACTTCTGTTACTTAACACTGGAGCTTAAATAACAAAAGCTTTACTAAATTTGGAAACTTCTGATAGACTTAACGTTTCCTAATCTATCCACTATGAGCTTCATATGTAAAGTGCTCTAAGTTTAGCCACAAATGCTCCAAATGTTAAATGGCTTTGCTGAAAATACTCCTAGTTAGTTACTCTGGTTCTGCCATCAATTATTAATTAATAACCTTTGGCAAGACACTTAATCTTTCTGAGTTAGAGTTTTGTTCTATCTAAAATTATAATGACTTTGAGTAGTTGTCTTGAGGATTAAGTTATACGAGGACGGTCAAGTGCACAGTGCTCAGAGGGTGCTTGTGTATTACTGTGGCTTCCTTTACTGCCTGAGTCTTTGAAACAAACTGTCCCATTGTTTTTATTCGGTCTTTGGGAAATGTTGATCAGGTCCATGTTACACCGTTTTTTTTTAGCATTTTCTTTTATACTGAGGACTGAACCCAGGGTCATTCTACCTCTGAGCTACACTCCTAGACCTTCCTATTTTCTTTTATTTTTTCGAAACAGGGTCTTGCTAGTCATTGAATGTCTCACTGAGGCTGGCCTTGAACCTGAAATCCTTCTGTTTCAGCCTCCCAAGTACTGGGATTACACCATAACCAGCTCATATTTTTATTTATTTATTTTTAATTATCTGTGTCAATTTCAAAGGAATTTTAGATTTTGAAGTCCACTATTTTTTATTTCAATAATTGTACTTTCATTTCTAGAAGTTATATTTGTAATTGAAACTTATTTCTCATATTCTTGTTCTTCCGTTAGCGTGTTGATTTCTTTTATTTCTTTAATCATGCAAGCAAATTGTACAGCTACTTTGAAATTATTTTATTGTTTTAAGTTATTTAAAGGCAAGTTCCTTGTTTATTCTTTCTCTGGGATTTTTTTTAGTGTGTGTGTGTGTGTGTGTGTGTGTGTGTGTGTGTGTGTTACTGGGTTTCGAACCCAGAAGCATTCTACCTTCGAGCTATACTCCTGGACCTTTCTTTTATTTTGGAGCAGGTTCTCACTAGGTTGTTGAGAGCATCACTAAGTTGCAGAGGCTGGTCTCAAACCTGCCATACTCTTGTCTCAGCCTCCCAAGTACTGGGATTACAGGTATGTGCCACCACACCTGACTTCTGGGCTTTCTTTTATAAAATGTATTCCTTCATCTGGTTTGAAAGCCCCTGGCCAGGAACCCTGGCCACATACTCCTCCCTCTCCATGGAATGATGTTGCTGCCTTCACATACAGAAATATGAGATAGACTTTATTTCATGTTTACTCCTCCTGTGGTCCAAGGAGTCTCACTCTGTCAGAATGAGTTTTTATTTTAATGTCACAGCTTGGGCATCTGGTGACATGTGGGTAGCAGGAATTCATATCCCTCAGAGAATGTATTAAAGTCTTGGGGTTTCCATGTCTGAAGGGACAACTTTTCTTCAAACTAAGAACACAGGGAGACCTCTCCCCTTGCCACATGCCTTGGCATTTCAGCCAAGTATTTGTACCCTCTTTTACATGGAAGGGATAACTCCTCTATGGTTTTAGTTTACATGTAGAACACAGTTTGAGCCACACTTCATACAAACCAAGTCTACCTGGCCCTGTGAGCCACTAAACACAGCTCTCAACACCCTTCTCCAAGCCCTGCAGTCTGTTAGAGCACGGTCCTGTCAGGTCATACACGGGTACTCCTTCACATTTTGGTTTCAGCACTGGGGATTTCTTTCTCATTTTTTAATTCTGATCTTTCCTTTTTTATTTTTTATTTTATTTTTTGTGGTACTGGGGATTGAACCCAGAGATGTTCTATCCCCTAGCTACACCCCCAGCCACATTTTTATTTTGAAACAGAGTCATGCTAAGTTGCCGAGATGGCCTTGAACCTGCAATCCTCCTGTTTCAGCCTTCTAAGTACTGGGATTACAGGCATGCACCACTGCACCCAGCTTAGATCTTTACTTTTTAACCAATTTAGCTATTATTATATTTTATATGGAGTTTGTGTAAGCTTGGCAGGTGTATCTCAGTCTTCCATGTACTAGAAGGGAAACCCCTGTGGAAGAGACAAGATCTCTTTTATCACTTGTCCTTGATTACAATTATTTCTCTTTCTTCCTTCCTATTCGTTCAGCATCCTCATGATGCCCAGTATCCCTCTCCAATCTCCCTCTACCTATCAATACTTGACCTAGATTGCATCTTGATATCTAGAATTTGTTCTAGCTGCTAGCCCATAAAACTCAATCTACACTATTTTCTGCTCTTGATGGGAGTATATTTTAGCTGAGTTATGACTTCAGAAAACAATTAACTTGATGCTAGCAGCTGTCCAGCTTTCCATGTGCTTCTGTATTCCACACAAGTAGAGATGGGAGGAGCATTATCAAAGTCAACAGGGACAATGGAGTCCTACAATCTGAATATGCATAATCAAACCAGGTATGGATCACCACAATAGTATCCATAATAGGTTAGCATATGAGGGAGATAATTTTTAAAGTCTGCAATTCTTTGTCTCAAAGTCACATTAATTGAATTTGACACAATTGATTCTGACCTGCCTCTGCCACACCCAAGCCTATTACTGAAGCCTGTAGATAATGGGTTCCATTATCCCTCTTCCTGAATCATATCTTTGAAATATTTTCTATCTTTACTATAATTTAATTATTTAACTGACGGGAAAATTCTTCCATATAGATCTATAACCCAAGTGCACAAAAACTCTATCATCATCATCCTTTATTACTTAGGTACCAGTCAAGGCAGAGTCTAACTCTAAGCGGAATGATTATATAACAGGGTTTGTAATTTTCCTTCTATTTTCAGTATAAGTTAACTTTATTAGTGAAGAAATATTAAAGTTAAGAAACATATAAGCCGGGCGTGGTGGCGCACGCTTGTAATCCCAGTACTTTGGGAGGCGGAGACCGGAGGATCCGGGTTCGCGGCCAACCTCAGCGCGCATGCGCGCGTGCGATCTATATCTCTCTCTCTTTCTCTCCTCTCTCCTCTCTCTCCTCTCTCTCTCTCTCCTTAGCGAGGACCTCTGCAACTTCGTGAGACCCGGTTTCAAAAATAAAGCATAAAACAAAATAGGGCCGGGGGCATAGCGCGGAGGTAAAATGCCCCTGCGTTCAATCCCTGGTACCACAAAAAAAAAAAAAAGAAACATATAGCTGAGCATGTTGGCACACACCCGTAATCCCAGTACTTGGGAGGTTGAGACAGGAGGATCGCAGGTTTGAAGCCAGCCTTAGCAACTAGTGAGATACACTGCAACTTAGCAAGACCCTGTTTCAAAAAAAAACCAAAAAGTTAGGACTGAGGGTGTAGCTCAGATGTAGAATGTTCATGAGTTTAAAAAAAAAGTATAATTTAAGAAACAAGTGATGAAGTTAATTCAGGTACTTAAGAGACGAGACAAAAAGATGAAATAGTCCACAGTATCACTGGAAACAAAGAGCTATGCAGGAAACTTTGAAAGAGATTAGAACTGACATTCTATAGAGAGAATAGTCAATGTGTACGTGATAACTTAGGTCATAAATGGGGGTAACACATTTACTCTGGTTTTACAAATATGTCCTTAATATGTACCTTCTTTAAAGATATTAACATTTTTAATTGTCAACACATATTATGCATAAAAATATAATTAATGTTTGAAACTCAGAGAACAGCAGTGGAGAATTTTTTTTTTTTTTTTTGCGGTATTGGGGATTGAACCCAGGGGCATTCTACCTCCGAGCTACACCCCCAGCCCTATTTTTTATTCTTTATTTTGAAACCGGGTCTCACTAAATTGTGGAGGCCTCACTAAGTAGCTGAGGCTGGCCACGAGCCTGGCTGCCACTAGAAGGCAGGAGATAACTAAAATCAGAGCAGAAATTAATGAAATAGAAAATAAGAAAACAATACAAAAATCAACAAAACAAGAAGCTGGTTCTTTGAAAAGATTAACAAGATTGACAAACACTAGCTAACCTAACCAAAAGAAGGAGAGAATCAACCCAAATTACCAAAATCAGAAATGAAAAGGGGGATATCACCACAGATAGTGGAGAAATCCAGAGGATCATAAGAAACTACTTTGAAAATTTATATTCCAATAAACTGGAAAACATGGAAGAAATTGACATATTTCTAGACAAATACAACCTACCTAAATTGAACCAAGAGGATATAGAAAACCTGAATCAACCAATAACAAGTACAGAGATAGAAATAGCAATAAAAAGTCTGCCATCAAAGAAAAGCCCAGGTCCAGATGGTTTTTCAGCCAAATGTTACAAAACCTTTACAGAAGAACTAAAATCAATACTTCACAAGCTATTCCATGAAATTGAAAGAGATGGAATCCTTCCAAATTCCCTTTACGAGGTCAACATCACATTAATACCAAAGCCAAATAAAGATACCTCAAGAAAAGAGAATTGCAGACCAATATCATTAATGAACATAGATGCAAAAATTCTAAATAAAATATTAGCCACGCGCATTCAAAACCATATTGAGAAAACTGTACACCATGATCAAGTTGGTTTCATCCCAGGGAAGCAAGGCTGGTTCAACATATGCAAAACAATACATGTTATTCACCACATAAATCGAACTAAAACCAAGAATCACATGATCATTTCAATAGATGCGGAAAAAGCGTTTGGCAAAATTCAACACCCATTCATGTTAAGAACTCTACAGAAAATTGGAATAGAAGAAACATACCTCAACATCATTAAGTCAATATATAAGAAACCCAAAGCTAACATCATAGAATGCCCCTAGTTTCAATCTAAAAGAATTTCCCCTATTCATGTTCTCATATAGAAACACCGTTTATAGATCAAAGAAAGGTCATGTCTTGTCACATTTTTATCTTAGCTGACAAGCAGTAAATAACCCCTTAAACAGGAAAAGAAATATAAATGTCAAATTGTCTTCTCACCAACATGAACAGGTGACAGGGCACTTAGTGGTGACATCCTATCCATAGTTGATGAGGAGACCAATCTGTGAATAATGTTCAAGTATCGTTCCTACTGATGTGCTTCACTTAGAAATGTCATGGGCTGCGTACATATTTAACAACAATATAATATATCAGAGGAGAGTCGAGTGACCTTTTAGGAACCAGAGGTGAACATTTCACAAAAGGGCGATTTCATCAACAGGTCAGGGGTCAGATGTGTAGTAGCACAAATGCATCTTCCCCTTTGTAAAGTGCTTAGCATGGGTGTTGATGTAGAAGGAAGTCGTTTTCCTAAGAAAAGGTTTGCAAGCATGCTCTTGATCATCATCTGCTGTTACTAAGGAAACACACACACACACACACGCACGCACGCACGCACGCACACACACACTTGTATATGACTTAACCTTTCTCCAGCTGGCACAGCACATCACCAGGCCCACTGAACAAGTCACCTGTGCAAAATTCTCTCCTCCCAAAGAAGAAGACAAGCACTTGTAGACTTCTCTCTCTATCCCTGTCCCCCACACACCATGCTTAGGAGGCTGCTGGACTTGTTCTTCCTCGCTCGCCGCAGGTTCAGTTTTCCCTTCCTTACTTATCATTGAACACTGCACTTCTGTGCCTCAATGTAATATTTGTGAAATTCAAGATATTTTGTCAAATTTTAGTGAAAATCTATAATGAACTAGGGACTAGGAATACCATACCATCTTTCTTTTTTTTTTTTTTTTTGCGGTACCGGGGATTGAACACAGGGGTGTT
>PVJS01023451.1:0-29589 GCA_004027185.1 Glis glis | reverse complement strand
CCCTGGTACAGCAAAAAAAAAAAAAAAGACCCCTCCTCATGAAGTACAGGGAAGTTGATGGCGACACAGTGACTTCAATTTTATTCTTTGCTTTGGCTTGAACATCCTACAACATATCCTTTCATTTGATCTTCACTAGGACTTCTCATACCATCTAACCAATGAACAAATCCTTACCAAATTGCTACCCTATGTACCTCAGTTTCTATAGTTGCTTCTCATATAATTACTGAATATGCTAGTGTTGGCGTAATACACAGTATATAAAGAGATAATGCTTTGCTCTGGTATTTGAGGATTTGTTGCCATTTCTTTCTGGGTCCCAAATTTAATTTTTAATTTTAAAACAAAATGACATTCTCTGCCATTAATAGAAACTGAGCCTGGGCTTTACAGTAGAACAGTTGATATTCCCTTAAATGTTGGTCTTCATATTACCCATCTACAAACTGTCCTATACCTGTTCCTCTAATCAATGCATCTCCTCTTCTCATCTCCTGTATCTACTCTTCTAGAGTAAGACTTCTGCAGTACTCAGCACTCATATCTCTAAGCAAGTGTCTCTTTAAATATTCTTTTGCTATTTTCTCTATGTATTCACAAGCCTTTCTAGCTGTATTTCTCCCTAGTATGTTCTTGCCTTCGTCCTGTCTCTTTCTGGTGCTTGGAACAAAAATCAGTATCTCTGAACTTTGTATTTGTTACTTGTATATATATACTCATCCACAGTGGTCAGGCTAAGACAGGGGAGACAGGATTTTAAGTGATGGAGTCAGGAGTCAGATGCAGGAAGCTCAGCACACATGAAGTGAACAGACCAGAGGCCATGCAAGCAAAAGTGAAAGCAATAAGGATGGAGCTACTTAGAGAAGAGGACAAGTCGAGGAGTCGATTGTCCATGAAAACAGTCAACAAGCAAGATAGCTACAGAGAAAGATGAATGGCAAAAATCCCTGTTAAAGAATTCAGTAAAAAAGATGTTTGCAGGGGCTGAGAGAGAAGGGGCAGAGGTCACTGGAGGTTCCAGAAGTCCAGAGTAAGAACAGATCCTGAAGCTGACACTTGCTTTGCCTGGTTCTGTGTGCAGTGTTCCTTGAGTCCTAGTCAGCTTTGCATGAATCTGTCCTGGAGGTTGCTCTCTGGCATGCAAATTACTTTTAAGAATAGAGCCCGTGCTCCAAAGAGTGGAATAAGAACATTCCATAACACTGACTTAATCTTGTATTTTCCCATTTCGTTAAATTCAGGTACCACCTTAACAATTGGAGAGAGGTATTATTATTTGGAAGATGAATGCATTTGAAAACTAGTAACAGATAAAATAGCTTCTCTCCTGTCCATGGCTTGGCTTTCTACAGTCTCAATTGCTCGTGGTCAACTGCAGTCCAAAATATTAAATGGAAATTTCTAGAAATAAACACTTCACAGGTATTAAATTGCACATCATTCTAACTAGCATGAAATCTCATTCTGTTCGACTCTATTGTGCCCAGGATATGGATCCCTTTATCCAGTATACTGATGTCATCTACACTATACACCTGTTAGCATGTAATAGCTATCTTGGTCTGAGCTGCCACACCCAGCTTCAAGTAATACTGCGTAATTGCCCCAAATCACAGGGCAGTGACGCTGCCATTTCAGACACACCAAAGAGAAGCTATAAAATGCTCCCTTTAAGTGAAAAAATGAAAGTTCTTATTAAGGAATGAAATAGCAACATTTTGCATTTACAAAGATCTATGGTAAAATGAATCTTCTATGAAATTGTGAAGTAGGAAAGAATTCATCCTAGTTTTGCCATTGCACATCAAACTGCAAAATTTACTCCCTCAGTACATGAAAAGTGCTTAGTTCACACAGAAAAGACTAAATTTCCATGCGCACAAATAAAAATAAAAACACAGTATATATAGGATTTGGTATTTTCTGTGGTTTCAGGAATCCTCTGGGGGCCTTGGAACATATCCTTCAAGGGGAGACTACTGTACTCTTAGTCTTTTGAATTTCCCTTCAAAAAGAACTTCCAACCTCCATTTCTTGTACAAATCAAGCTATCTTGTTGTGAAAGAATGTTTTCCTGCAGAGAGAGCTCCCACTCCAAAGCCGTAAATCTATTTACTCTCCATTATTTCTTCAGGATACCATAGTGATTTCTGTAAGATGTTGTGAAATAGCATGTGAATTTAACTTCATATCAAATTTCTCAAAGTACTCTGATTACTTTTGGAGATACATGTTTTTTTGTTTTGTTTTGTTCCATCTCACAATATCCCCACCTATTTCTAAGAAAGTGATTTCTTCTTTTTAAGGATTTCTAATGTAAGAATTTCTAATGTAAGTTTTTCTATTTCAAATATGAGGGTGTGTGTGTGTGTGTGTGTGTGTGTGTGTGTGTGTGTTACTGGGGACTGAATCCAGAGGCATTCTACCTCTGAGATACACTCCCAGCCCTTTTTTATTTTTTGTTTTGAAACAGGGTCTCGTTAGATTGCTGAGGCTTGTCTTGAACCTGTGATTCTCCTGTCTCAGTCTCCCAAGTACTGGATTCTTTATACAATGTTGACGTACCTGCTTATTGTTTCAAGCCATTTTCATTGTAGTATATTATAGGAAAGTGCACAAAATATGTATATCTCAATGAGTAATAATAAAATAAATGCTGGATATACAACATCCAGGTAAAGAAACAGAGCACTAATTCTTCCACATCCCAGTGTTTCTTTCTTATCATGACTCCTTCCCTCTCAAGAAAAACCTTGCCATCTGGGCATGGTGGTGCATGCCTGTTATCCTAGTATTTGGGAGGCTGAAACAGGAGGATCACAGGTTTGAGACAAGCCTCAACAACTTAGTGAGATCCTTAGAAATTTAGAGAGACCCTTGTTTCAAAATAAAAAATAAAAAGGGCTGGGGGTGTAGCTTGGAGGTAGAATGTCCCTATGTTCAATCCCCAGTACCAAAAACCAAACCAAAACAAAACAACAATAAAACCTTGCTAACCTTTGCCATATAGTATTGCATAATTTGGTACATAATTTATTAATTTGTACTAGTATTACTTAACATTTGTATCATTTTTATGTTGAGGCTATTATGAATAAAATGGTTGTCAGTGTTCTAGTACCTCTCTCTGGGTGCACATGTTGTTGGCTGTATACTCAAGGTAGTATCTATAAATTTAGTAAGTAATGTTAAACAGGTTTTATAAGTAGTTGTTCCAATTAACACTCCCACCAGCAGTATGTGAGAGAACCCAGTGTTTTTATTCCTCTCCAGTGGATTTTAATAATCCGCTGGCATATAACTCTAGGTTTAATTTTAGTTTGTATTTTTATTGGTCATTTGGTTATCTTATTTAAGAAATGCCCATACCATACTCTGATCCAACTTTTATTAGACAGTCTTTTCTGTATTGAGTTGTAGAAGATTTTATATATTTTGGATTCATTCTTTTCATTATATATATATTGTAAATACCTTGTATTTTGTGGTTTTTTACATTCTTAAGAGAAGTTATGCCAGACATGGTGGTACATGCCTGTAATCTTGGTACTTGGGAGGCAAAGATAGAAGGATAGCAGGTTTGAAACCAGCCTCCGCAACTTAGTGAGTCCATCATCAACTTTGTGAGACCCCATTTCTGAATAAAAAATAGAATAGGGGTGGGGTGTAGCTTGGAGGTATAATGCCCCTGGGTTCAATCCCCAATAACCACCCCCAACACACATATCAAAGAAAGAAGTTATTAATGTTAATGCGGCTGTATTTAATCAATCTATAATTTTTTTCTGTGCTCAAAAGTCATGAGAGTACACGAAAATATTCTCTAGTATAGCTTCTTCATACTTTGTTTTTAAAAACTTAAATATTTACTACAATCTACCTGGCATTGATTTTTTTACATAGTGTGAGGTAGGAATAAAGATTAATATTTTTTAAAGTCTAATTGTTTCAGTAATGTTTATGTGAAAACTATCCTCCCCCCCAGCTTTTTTTTTTGCTTTTTTATTTTAAATCAAATGTTGATAGACACAAATATCTGTGAGTTTTATCAGATTCTGGTAAGTTAAATTCATGTCTATTTTCTTATCTAGAAATAACATTCCTAGGTATACAACCAATAGGGAAGCATGTATATTTCTAAAGCACACACAGAGAGAAATATTTGAAAACAGGTTTGCTTTTAACAGGCTAAACAAAAACTAAAGTAATAGTCAACAGATTTTAAATATCTATATAGTGAAAATACTAAATAGTGATAAAAATCATGGACTACAGTTACACATTTTTATCTCATGAATATAATGTTGTATAAAACAAAAGCTAAAGAAAAATATGGATTGTATAATTTATTTACTTAGGAATTAATAATATTCAAAGTAAATCTGTTTTTAAAGTGTATTTCCAAGACGGGCATGGTGGCACATGCCTGTAATCCAAGTACTTGGGAGGCTGAGACAGGAGGATCGTAGGTTTGCGGCCAGCCTCTGCTCCTTAGTGAGGCCCTCCGCAACTTGGTGAGACCCCATTTCAAAAGAAGGAATTAAAAATAGGGCTTGGAGTATAGCTCAGAGGTAGAATCCCCTGGGTTCAATTCCCAGTTCTGCAAAAATAAAAAATAAAAAGAATTAAAGTATATTTCCATTGGTGTGTCCTGGGTCAGTTTAAAAGGAAATAGGTAGTCCTTTTGATGTGAGTGAAAGAACCCAAAAAAGTCTTCAGGAGATGGAGTTTGGCTTTGTCATTAACTAGTTTGGAAACTTAAAACAATTCCTTGACTTCTCTGGATTATTGTTTTATCATCTGCATGATGAGGGACATTGGAGCCTCAGTAGGACCTCCCAGCTCTTATATGCTAAAACTGCCTTTACCTGGGCATCTACCTGTCTCTATGAGAACTCTGAAATTTATTTATGTTTCTTGTCTTTCTGTGCTGTTTCTATCATTGGCTTATTTACATGGACTTTTCCCATAAAAGCTTTCACTTTAGAATAATAAAAACCTGGATTTAAAAGAATACAAAATCAATTCAGTGTTTTGCACAGGCCATCTGGTCGCACTCACAACTATGGCAAGATAATTGTTTCTTGGTCTTATTAATTCAGTGCATGCCTTTCTTGGAGAAGTTGAATGGTCATATTCAATCCAAAGTTTCTTGTGAACACTCACAAGGAACACTTAGACCTTATAAATTAAAGTACATGCCTATCCCTTCACTAGTTCTTAATGATGTTTAGGGTTTGTTATGCTAGAGGATGTATTTTAAGCACATCAAAATAAAACATGCATGCAACAATCTCCTCTATTCATTACCATGATTTACAGCCACACATCCACCCTAACACCAGATTAATATCTGTCCTCATGCCCTTAGACTTGCTTTAGAAGTGCAATAACTCTTTAACTGTGCCAAGATCTCCAGCTTCTCCTTGATCTAACCTATCTTGAATTATACTATCATGTCAATCTTCCCCAAAACACAACTTTTGAAACCCTTCAGTATCTTCAGTATCAAATTTTTACTATATATCAGAGCTCCTAAAATATTATATATAAAGAGAATCACTATGGAGTAGTTGCTGCTTTAAAAAACAGGCTCATGTTCCCAGTCAACAGCACAATTCACAGTAGCCAAATTATGGAACCAACCTAAGTGCCCATCAGCAGATGAGTGGATAATGAAAATGTGCTATAGTGGAATTTTACTCAGTCATAAAGAAGAACAAAATTATGTAATTTGTAGGAAAATAGATGGAACTAGAGAATATTATGCTAAGTGAGATCTACCAGTCTCAGAAAGTCAAGGGTCCTATGTTTCTCTCATATGTGGAAGTGAGAAAGAAAATAGGAAACAAAAGAGACTTCAAACAAATGAGATAGAAGACCAGTAGAATAGCGAAAGGAGATTGGGGGAGGGAGGTGGGGAGAGGAAAAAGGAGGATTGATGAAGGAAACAGTTCAAATAATGTTATGTCCATATATGAAGGTATCACTACCAATCTCACAAATATGTACAGGAGAGAGGGGGTGTGGAGTGGAATCCAGAGGGAATCACACCAAATACTGTGGGCATGTGTGTTTGTATCACACTGAACTTCACTATGATGTTTAATTACAATGCACCAATAAAAGGTGGTATCAGAAGGAGGAGGAGGAGGAGGAGGAGGAGGAGGAAGAGGAGGAGAAGGAGGAGGAGAAGACCCAGAAATCTACATTTGTTTGCGGAAAGATGGAAAACCTATGCAATTATACAGATGCATCTCTGTTCTCTGTGAATGGAGAAATTACTATTTAAAAATAAACTCTGTGCTTTGGCCAGACACCATATAACCCTGAATTTTTGTGCTATCAAGAAGGCATGCCCTCTCCAGTCTCCTCTAGATAACTGGAGAACTTTCCCTCAGATACTGCAGTCAAACTTGACCTGATTTGAGACACAGAAAATAAACACACACAACAAAAGAAACCAACAAGGAGTGTGACAATACAAGCTACTTTGCTGGTTTATTTCTCAGAAGTAACAACAGGATACTTGGGATAATTTCCCAAAAAGAAACAGATGGCCAATACTATCTGGAGCATCTTGGTGCTCCTTCAGGAGGAATCAAGAGTTGACTGATCAACTCTTCCAGTGGTGCAGGGGATAAGAAGCCCTCAGGGTCCCACAGGAACAATGACTGCGCTCTTGAAATAATGGATGGAAGCTCCATTAGAAATCAGCAGAGAGACATTTGGAAAAGGATGTTTTATTGTTTGGAGATTTCCATTCCCTCATCCCTCCACCTAAGGAAATCACCCATGATAGAATTCATATGTTATCATTTCACATAGAACAGGCAAATAACAGATGGGGAAACATGTTTGTATTTTATTATATGCCCTAAGTGAAGGTAAAACTAGATTTCCCATAAAGAAATGAGGTGGGAGTGGAAATAAATGAGACATCATGTGATTCCACCTATACTACCCATTCCTGTTGCCTCTCCATAAATCCACTTAATATTTTTCTTCTGCAACCAAATAATATGTAGGTATTATGAATATAACATGTATAACATGAAATATATGAAAATAACATGAAATTCTTGCTATTTCATCCACCCATGTATGTACATAGGCTCCTCATTCTGCATGGAATTCCCAATTCATGTTTGATGTCTGTTCATCTTTCAGATTCCAGTTCCAGTTCCTGATTTCCAATCTAGCCCTCTCAGATCTACTGGATATAATTGACATTTTATTCCATGTTACCATCTGTTAGCATCTTACCATTTATATGCTTTGTTGTACTACATATGACACTATAGTATGATCATTTGTTTTTCTCATCAAACAGACACTTAAGGATAAAGTCTTAGTTAGACTTATAATCTGTATATCTCCCACATTTGAAAATAGAGCATTGTCTAGTTATTGAACTAAATAGAATTGAAATAATTGAAAGGGGTAGCCAGTTTATTATGAAACACCCACACACTAGCCATGCTTCCAGTTTCTAATTAGAAGAGTGATCTTGAGAAACAAATAAATATTGTATCTTCCACAATGGCTAAGATGGGGCATACAGAAAGTTTCAGAAACAAATATTGACTGACTTTATGATTAATTGGTTGACAAATAAAGTGACATTGTGAGTGTAATTAAATTGACCAGATTAAAAAAATTAAGTGTCAATTCATACCATTGATGAATGTGACTATTTTGATTTACTGTACCACTACACTAATAGATACATTAGTGAAAAAGGATAAAACTATTAAACCTTTCATATTATAACAATGGCATATATGTATAAAACATATTATATATTATATTATATACATAAAACTTGGAATAAACTAGGCATCATATTAAATATTTCACACATATTACCTAATTTAATACAATAAGTAGATGAGATATATATGTACTTATATATACATATATACACATATACACATACATATATATATATATATATATATATACATTCTCCATTTGGGGGAAACTGAGGCTTATAATGGTTGTATAATTCACATAAGGTCAAGTAATTGGAGAGAACACTGTTGAAGTGTATAAACTACCAATGTTTCAAAAAATTGAACACAAAACAATTATATTATTATTAAATAATCATATACTGGCCATAAGATGAGGCTACTGGGAAGAAAGGTAAGGTCCAATATAAAATATGTAAATTTTTTAAATCAAATGAAATTTTATGATTATACTATCCTTTGAAAATCTTAGTTTAAAAATCTTTCAGAAGCCGGGCGTGGTGGCACATGCTTGTAATCCCAGTACTTTGGGAGGCGGAGACCGGAGGATCCTGGTTCGCGGCCAGCCTCAGCTCTCTCTCTCTCTCTCTCTCTCTCTCTCCCTGTCTCTCTCTCTGTCTACCTAGTGATGCCCTCTGCAACTTTGTGAGATCCGGTTTCAAAATAAAGCGTAAAAAAATAGGGCTGGGGGTGTAGCGCAGAGGTAGAACGTCCCTGGGTTCAATCCCCGGTACTGCAAAAAAAAAATCTTTCAGATATTTGACTCATTAAAAATTAATTTTTTTGAATTTTTTTCAAATACATATTTATGTTGAAAGATCAGATGGCAGAGGACATTGTTAAATGGCCATTTTAAAAGGCATCTCTCCTGAAATTTAACTAACAAAAATTCTCTTCATCTTGTTTTAGAAGACCAATAAAAAGCCCTTCTGGCTGGTATATCATGATAACTTTCATGGAACTAAAATAACTTGTCTCTATATATATTCTCCCAAAGAAAACAGATAAGAGTACAGTGTTCCTCTAAACCCTTGGGCTTCAATAGATTTTCCCAAGTTAAAGGAAATGAAAAAATGTTAAAGAAAAAAATAGCTATGTCATTTTCTGTGGCATTTACCAAGTAAGAGCCCCAAGTCAGAGATTATAAATGAGCTGAGTTCTGATGATGCGAACATTTATCTAACAGCATCAAACTTACTGCTTTGAAGTTGTATTCTTAGTTTTATTTCCTGAGTTTTGGGGATCTTATTGAGGAAGTCTCTACAAGTGTCTATATGTTAGAGAGTTGATCCTATATTTTCCACTAGTAATTGAAACATTTTTGGTCTAATTTCTAGGTCCTTGATCCATTTTGAGTTGATCATATGGAACTCAGTTGACTCATATGGAACTACCATATGACCCCCCTATACAATCACTAGGTATCTTTAAAAAAAAATTAAAGTCAGAATACTATAGTGATATGTGTATATCCATGTTTATAGCAGCACAATTCACAATAGCCAAACTATGAAACCAACCTAGGTGTCTGTCAACAGATGAGTGGATAACGAAAATGTGGTACATACACACAATGGAATTCTACTCAGCCAAAAAGAAGAACAAAATTATGTCATTTGGGCCGGGAGTGGTGGCGCATGCTTGTAATCCCAAGCATGGGAGGCGGAGACCGGAGGATCCGGGTTCACGGCCAACCTCAGCTCGTGTATGCGCGCGCGCACGAGCGTTCTCTCCCTCTCTCTCTCCCTCCCTGTCTCTCTCTCTCTCTCTCTACTTAGTGAGGCCCTCCGCAACTTCGTGAGAGCCGGTTTCAAAATAAAGTATAAAAAATAGGGCCGGGGGTGTAGCGCGGAGGTAGAACGCCCCTGTGTTCAATCCCTGGTACCGCAAAAAAAAAAAAATAATAATGTCATTTGCAGGAAAATGGATGGAACTAGAAAATAATATGCTAAGTGAAATTATAAAGTCAAGGTTCATATGTTTTCTCCTATATATGGAAGCTAGAGAGAAAGGAAACAAGCAGCACTTCAGATAAATGAAGAGAGAGACTAGTAGAACAGAGGAAGGGGATTGAGGGAGGGAAGTGGGGAGATGCTGAAGGAGAATGAATGAAGGAAACAGTTCAAATAATGTTATGTCCGCATATGAAGGCATCAAGAACAATCTCACGAACATGTACAGGGAGAGGTAAATAGAGGGGTGGGACCCAGAGGGAATCACACCAAGAACTGTGTGCATGTATGATTTCATCACTCCGAACCTCATTATGATGTATAATTATAATGTGCCAGTAAAAGTATAAAGAAAACCAATTAATCCAAAAGTTTAGTCATCCTTGACCTCTCTGTCTCCCTCACGATGTACTGCCATCTGAAAACCCAAGCACCTTCCCCTCACATTTCCATTTTTCTTTTCATCATCACTTTCACCGTCTAGATAAAACTCTCTCCATCTCTCACTTGGATGTAAATCTTACTCATTTTTACATGTAGTCTTTTTCATCTAAAATTCATCTTGAACAATGTTCTCACAGAGATCTCTCTAAACCCCAAGAAATGCCTTCTTAGCACATCATTCTTCAGTTTTTAAACTTTCAATGGCAGCCATTGAATGTTGGCCTGATGCCTAAAGGATTCAATCAAAAGTTCTTAAACTGTTCCATGATGTCTTTCAAAATCTGATTCTTACCTCCTTTCCAGAATTAAACACTTATATTCCTTTCCCAGCCCCATGAATACCAACAACTAGATGAATGAAATTATGCAGCATTAATGAATCACAAAATTACTTTGAAGCAGGCACAAATGCAACTTCTATTAGGAATAAAGGCCAACCCCTTCTCAAAATAAGTCTCTTCCTGAAAAAGAACTCTAACTTATTGTATATATTAGGGCTTGGACATCACCCTTTATATGTAAAGTCAACGTTTCCGGAATTTACCATATGCCATTATTTAATAATTTCTTCATACACTTGCAATGCCTTACTCATGTCTCTCTTGGTTTCTCATCTTATCGCAATGTTTATTGTGTGTCTGTGGTTCCATTAAACTGTGACACTGTCTTCAAATTATAACTTGATACTGGCTCATAAGAGTTGCTCTGAAAATATTTTGCAAATACTACTGACATGAATAGATAATAATTACTGAAAATTTAGTCATATGCATTATCACATTTTATTGCCCATAAATTTTCCAAGAATGGACCATCATTTGCTATTATTGTCCCCAATATACTTAAGGAAAGTAGAGCTAAGCCATTTTCAAGATCTTACACAGATAATGATGCCATCATTAGGAGTCAGTCCTGCATGTATTGATCTAGAGCTTCAGCTCTTAAGCTCTTCACTAAATGAAATGAATAATACAATTTAGTTCTTGTACTCCAAGGGAAGAATTTTCTTCCCAAGCAGCAATGTCCTTGACATTTCTCTCTACCATGAAATAAAAGCCTGTGTTTCAAAGGATAGCTGTTAGATTTTTAAACATGTTTTTCTAAAAGCTTTATCCTTTCTTTAACTTTCTTACTTGCTCTGATCTATTGAGTCAAACCAGAACTTTTTAAAAAGCTTATGATTATACCAAATATGAATAGTTTCCATTCCTATCCTGATTTTGAATCTGATGATTCATCCAGATCTTTAAATTATTCAACCCAAGGTTTCAATTATTATCACAAATAATGAACTGAATGGCTCTTCAATGTACTCTGCTGCTTTTTGCCACACTAGGGGAGCAATTCTTCCCTCAAGAAAGATGCAAGAGGAAAATCTACAAAGGGTAAGGGAGTTTTGCTATTAGCACTAATTTTCAGATCATGGTCTGCTCGCACAGAGCTACAGAGAAGGCAAAGTTGAATTTAAAGAGATCCATTACTTAGAAGCTGGATATTTATAACCCCATCCTAAATAACTGCTAAATGTAAATCCACTACTAGTTCCCTCAAAACCAGTTTGCATATTCCCTCTCTGTCCTTGCAGACTTAGTCTTGAGATAAAAACCTTAGACTCAGCAATTAACAACTGCAAAGATAACAATCAGCCATGAACTAAACACAGCTTTAAACACCAGGTTTCAACTAGGATGTCCACAGTACTAATAATTGCAAAAACATGAGTGGTTAGGACAAAATTTACATAGACTTACCATTATGAATGGTATATAATATAATTAATATAATATTATATATAGGTAATAATAATGGTATATAACATATTATATAAACTTAACATTATGAATGGTAAAGACAAAAATTATATAGATATATAAAAATTACATAGAAAAATTATATCGTTCTAAAGGATGGTAATAATATGGTTCATTAAGAAAAAAGAACATGGGGTAAGAAGGAAAAAGAAAGTTTAGAATATTCAAAAGGAGAAAAGAGAGAAGGCAGAACAGAGGTAGCAAGTGAAGGCCATAAAGACAGAAAAAATAGATAAAAGAAACAAAGGAGGAGGGAGATTCTGAGGGAATTTGGCTATTAGAGGGAGAAGAAATGAGAAAAAAGTGACAAGAGAAACAAAAACAAAACACTACAAAAAGCAAAAAACAAACAAAAACCCATCAACCTTCAAAAACAAAACAGAGTAAAATAACAAAAGAATAATACAAATAAAACAATAATAAAAAGAAACAAGTATGTATATATGTATACATAGTAAACCAATCAGCATATACAAGAACAAAAAGGAAGAAAAGTTCTTGATGAAAAATGAAATAATTGCCTCTGTTCAAGTGTTCAATGCTGTGGACAACAAAAAGTGAAAAAAAACCCAAACGTTAGGGTCATCCAAATTGACAGCACCTGTTTTAGGGAACCTAGGTGAACTCAGGTATAGCTTAGGTTTTATCCCTTCTCTTGCCCCACCCAGTCTTGGAAGTTTAATTAACTATAATAAGTAGAGGAAACATTATTAGTAAGTTCAACATTTGAACCAACATTTGTTTAACTTTCTGAACAAAATCCTGAAAACTAAAGGATTGCTTGAAAAATGTATCCAGTTTGTGATCAGATGGAAATATTGTCAACTCTGACAAATTTCCATGACAAACTTTCTTCATAGTCTCCTCAATGTCTCCCAGAAATCTATGATTTCTTTCTAGGACTCCTTCAGAAATGAAATCCACCTCTTGTGTGATGTGGGAAACAGATGAATACTCACTAGAGTCCCTTGAGAGCAAAATGAGGTCAACAAGAATTGCAATTACACAGGTTATTTTGAAAGAGACTTAAATTGAGCCCTAGGAATTTAGAACTGGAAGAGGCCTTGAAAATATGCTAACTTACAATTTTATGGGCAGGTTGAGCTGTTAGGGGAGAAAAAGGACTTGTGGGTCTCATGGCCTTTTAGAGACAGAGCCTGGGTGACAAGACTGTGGGTTGCATTCTTTGGCTCTGCGCTGACACTCGCCATGTTCCCTGCGAGTGGACATGATGGTGAAGTGGACAATGGAGGAAGGCCACCTCCACTGTGCCCAGGTCTCCTTAGGAGCAAGTCATCTAGGCAAATGGGAGGGTGGTAGATGTAGGCTTTCTCTGGTATTTTTCTTCATAATATTGACTTATATTACAGTTAGGGCTAAGAAAATAATACTAAATTAAATATGACTTATAATTTAAAAATTAACCAAATGTTCATTTCAATATGGAAGAATGCGCTTAATGGCATCTCTAATATCCTCCTTCCCTCCTTCAACCACAAGTCCATTGAAAAGAAAGCATGTAATGTTAATACTTGTTTCTCTGGGTAATGAAATTAAACAGCAATCTTATTTTCTCATATATATGTTTTCATTTTCCAAGTTCTGCACTGAGAACATTTTATTTACATTAAAAATCAATTTAATGAGAGAAAAAGAAATATCTTTTAAGGCACATATTTCAAAAGGGTCCTGTATTAGTTTCCTATTTTTGATTCAACAAATTACCACAAATATAGTAGCTTAAAATAACACAAATAATCTTATGGTTCTGAAAATCAGAAGTCCAAAATGGATTGGCAGAATTATATTACTTCTGGAAGCTTTAAAGAAAAATTCACTTCCTTGCCTATTCCAACTTCAATAGGCTACCTGCATTCCTTGAAGCATAGCCTTTTCCTCTATCTTCAAAGCCTACAGTATAGAATCTTTTTTTTTTTCTTTTTGCGGTACCGGGGATTGAACGCAGTGGGGTTCTACCTCTGTGCTACGCCCCCGGCTCTATTTTTTATGCTTTTTATTTTGAAACCGGGTCTCACGAAGTTGCGGAGGGCCTCACTAAGTAGAGAGAGAGAGACAGAGAGAGAGAGCGCGAGAGAGCTGAGGCTGGCCGTGAACCCGGATCCTCCGGTCTCCGCCTCCCAAAGTACTGGGATTACAAGCGTGCGCCACCACGCCCGGCTGTATAGAATCTTTAAACTTCTCTCTCTTCTCCGTTTCCACTATCACATCTCTTTTTCTGGCTCTTCTGCCTCCTTCTTATAAGGACTTTGTGATTACCTTGGGCCCACTTGACTAATCCAGGATACTATTCTTATTTCAAGATCCTTAAGTTAATCACATCCAAAAATTCCTCTTTTCCATGAAAAGTAACATTATCACAGGTTCTAGAAATAATGTGGACATCTTTGGGGAACCCTAATTCAGTCAATCATAGACACCATTTATCAAGCCTTTCTTATTTTTCCCAGGCATTCACAATCTCCTTCTCTCCACACACAGCATTTTCTTTTTATTTTGCTTATGTTTCAATAAGATTTACAAATATTCTACTTACTATTATATCATCCTTGGTGACTTCTGGATTTTCAACACTATGTTTTTCTCTTTTTTTTCTCTCTTATTTCCCTTTCTTCTATGCAATTATCAAATAAAAATTGAACTTCTACATGGCCCCAGGCACTGTCCATGTTCTATTTTAATATACTTTTATTGGTGCACTATAACCATACATCATATCGAGGATTAGTGTAGTAGAAACATAGCAACCAGCGCATTTACATTCAGATCCCAACCCGAACCCTCCCTTCCCTCCTCATAATATTGAAATTGGTATAGATGGCTTCATGAATGTACATAAGATTGTTTGAACTGATTTCCTCATCAAGTCACCTCCCTTCTTACCCCAACTCCCTCCCCAAATTCCCTTCCACTATTCTACTGGTATCTCTTCTCATTATTTGGAGTCTCTTTTGTTTCCTATTTTCTTTCTTGCTTCCATGTATGAGGAGAAACACATGACCCTTGACTTTATGAGACTGGCTGATCTCACTTAGCATAATATTCTCTAGTTCCATCCATTTTCTTTTAAATGACATAATTTTGTTCTTTATGGATGAGTAAACACTGTCCATGTTCTAAAGATAGAATAATGAAATGTAGATTGAGGACCCAGCCTCAGGGAACCTTCACAGGGGTGGGAAGACTGAAATAAACCTGCAGACAAATATTATGAGCAAAATCATTAGATATTTTCTTAATGCTTGGAGGAAAATAGCCAGGTTGCCAAAACTGAGAGACACAGAGAGATGGATGGTATGATCATTAGTGGGCTTAGTTCTTTCTGAGGGGTGAGGTTGAGGCTGAGACCTCAAATAGAGGAATGCTATGGAATAAAACCAAACCAGGTTGAAATACTGTGATCAAAGACTACCCTAAATCATTTACTACAACACCTGCAAGACAGCAGTGAACAACCTAGTCCTGCCTACTGGCATGAGTATTAATCTGGGACTTGGGAAAAGTGGTAGCCATTCTGATAGGCTTCAGTTTCTTCATCTTGAATATTGAGATGTTGAATTATAAAATCAGATATTCTATAAGTGTTTGACAAATATGGATAAAACTTCATTTTATATAGTGTCAGTTCCATTGTCCTTTGGGATACTGAAAGTCGAAGGCATATGACACTAGTATACTGATTTATTTTGGCTCTGCCTCGGTGTGTGTTTGTGCATCTGCTAAATGTGGAGTTAATAGATTACTTCATTCCAGAATCATCAAACTGACCAATTGACTGAAAAATAATTACAAGTGTATTATGGCCATCTAAGTCTACATTATTACCATGTCCGAAATGAGGCTGCTTCTCTTGTGCTCCTAGTAGAAGGGCACGCACGGATGAGGTTTACTGCTCTGATATAGACGCGCTGTCTACCAGTGGTGTTCATCCTATCCTCTCCTTTCAGTGCTGGGAAATTGTCTAACATCAGCTGACCTCAATATGCTTTGGATTCCATTCAATACCCAGAAAAACATTATAGATCATTCTTATTTGATCATAACAAGGCAGCTCAGCCCTATTTTTATAATGGTCATAAGTAAAAATAAATAACCAATTTTGCCCGAATGAAATAAAATCAATACTTCTACTTTGCAATATGCTTCCCAGGAAGACAATCCAAAAATTTGTCTCATTTCCAGTGGTCTCATGTAAATCATTCTGAGGTATAAGGTTTTTTTTTTTCGAAGAAGCATGAAATGGGCCAAAATATGCTATCTAGATTTTGCATGTGCCCAAGAAGCTCACAGTGGCTCAACTTAAAGTAATTTTTACGGTTGATTACAGTGGCTATATACCTCATGCTCCTTAGAACAACACAACCTAATTCTTTTTTGTGACCAAGTATAACATAAAATGAGATTTATCTGTGTGCCTGCAATATCTATTTGGTATTGTGGAGATGGAGATAGGGTGAGCTATCTGCTTATTCAGTGAGACATTATCACTGATAGCATTTTGATACTTACAATAAATGCAGTTATAGCAGCCCAGCTGTAAAATAATTCCTGTGTGATTTTTTATTTACTATTGTTATTCTTAAAACCTCCAAATTTTTGGAGATAGTTATCAGGAGAAGACAGAAACTTTTCTCTCACAGGTATTCATCAACTTTTCTGAATACTTTGTGAATTTTAAATTAACCTTAAGTAATGTGAAGAACATAAATATAATTGAACACCTAGCTTTGTTAAAGAATACATAAGTAGAAGTAAAAGTCATAAACTGTAAATGTAAAAACATACTGTTTCACCCAATGATTTGATAAAATTAAAATATTTTCATGTTTTGTAATTTTTTTCAAATAACTAGAAATGAGGCCAGGCGTGGTGGCGCACGCTTGTAATCCCAGTACTTTGGGAGTCGGAGACCAGAGGATCCGGGTTCGCAGCCAGCCTCAGCTCTCTCTCTCTCTCTCTCTCTCTCTCTCGCTGTCTCTCTCTCTCTCTACCTAGTGAGGCCCTCCGCAACTTCGTGAGACCCGGTTTCAAAATAAAGTATAAAAAATAGGGCCGGGGTTGTAGCACGGAGGTAGAACGCCCCTGGGTTCAATCACCAGTACCGCAAAAAAAAAAAAAAAAATCAAAATCAAATAACTAGAAATGTTGGGGGAAGTTTTCATATTGCATAGTAACCAAAAAGAAAGGTGCATGGCAAATAAAATGTAATATGAACTTTTTTAGGGTTTTTGCTTGTTTTGTTTGTTTTATATTTCTTGCTTGCAAATTAAATATTATGGAAATGAATGTACAAAGCCAAAGGTATTTATTTTGCAAATGAGTTAAGGGGTAATGCACTAGGGTTTACCTTAACTGTTGAGGATACCCCTTCTGTCTAATTAGTCCTAGAAAAACAGTAGAATCATCTACATCCCAGTTCTACCCACTGGGAATCATGAAATGCACTGTACAGAAATATTCTTAGCATTTAAGTATTACTTAGGTGACATTTAATTTAAAATAAAGCAGTACAACATCAATGATACTGTTGAAACCTTGATTTTCTCAGTGCTAAATATGGAAATAATTAGTGTGTGTGTGTGTGTGTGTGTGTGTGTGTGTGTGTATGTGAGTGTGTGACTGGGGATTGAACCCAGGGACATTCTACCCCTTAGCTACACCCCCATCCCTTATTCTTTTTTTTTATTTTGAAACAGGGTTTCACTAAGTTACCCTGTGGTGCCCTTGAACCAGCAATCCTCCTGTCTCAGACTCCCAAGTACTGGGATTTACAGGTGTGCACCACTGCACCCACCTGGGTACAACTTTTTTTTTTTTTTTTTCAGAACAGGGGATTGAACCCAGGGGCATTCTACCTCCAAGCTAAAGCCCCAGCCCTATTTTTTCATTCTTTATTTTGAAACAGGGTCTCACTAAGTTGTGGAGAGCCTCACTAAGTACCTGAGGCTGACCGCGAACCTGCAATCCTCCTGTCTCAGCCTCCCAAGTACTGGGATTACAAGCATGCACCACCACACCTTGCTGGTTGCAACTATTTTTCAGAATAACTTTATAGCCAGGAGCAGTAATCCCAGCAATTCAGGAGGCTAAGGAAGGAGGATCACAAGTTCAAGGGCAGCATGAGCAACTTAGTGAGACCCTGTCTCAAAATAAAAATAATACATAAATAAGAGTCAGGGATATAGCTCAGTGGTAGAGTGTCCCTGGGTTCAATCCCCAATACTGCAAAAACAAACAAAAAAGAATAACTTTATGCATATAATTATGATAAGAAATGCATAATGGAATCTGATTCTAAAATATAAACTAAAAACTAAGCATCCCCACCATTAAGAGGGGGACACTCTTCCCCATACTCTTTTTTGCTTCTGTGTCCCATGGATATCAATGTTACATCACTGGGAGGCTGATGTTTCAATCCTCTTGTACATACGCATTCATCAATTCACACTAGCCCTGGGGTAGGGTAGATTATAAAACACCCTCAGCTACAACTTTAGGAAAAGGGAAATTTGAAAGGAAATACCGGGTATTTCTCTCTTTAATATGGTATGGACAACTAATTGGAAGTTGGAATCCTGAATTCTAATCCTGGCTCTTTCCTTAACTCTAGTGATGCTAGCCTAAGCTATTAATCTCTCTTTGCCTCAGTTTCCTTCTATAGCAAAGAGGGGCTGCCAAAATACTGCCCAGGCCTCTTTTAAGAATCCTAATAAACTCCAGATTCCAGTGCCCTGGACTAAGAAGGAGTTTTCTTCTTCAGTCAGGATGGGGTGCATTTCATATAAAAGACCTGGCACTGCCAAACCCTTCATCACTTGCCAGCTGTGTGCGCATAGCTGACCTCCACTTTGTACTACTGCCTGTGTCTCTATGGCTGACTGCGTTGACTATTTGCAAGTCAGTCTCCTAGCAATTCATCTTATTGTTGCAAGTTGGCAGCAATTCAGTGGTTGAGACAACTGAAATAACCTGACTGTGAAATGGTCACTCCCTGGCTCTGCTTCCCCACAAAATTGGCTCCTTATCTGATACAGATGAGGCTCTTCCTTACGGTATTTAGCACAGAAATTTAGCATTCTTCGACTTATTTCAGAGTAGATGACAGAGTGCCTCTGCTACCAAGCAGCTGCTCAGCCATTTCCCCTTAGACATGTAGGTTCAAAAGTAGGCAGAGAGCAGGACTGATGGAGTCTGAGCACTGGGCAGTCCTGAGGAAGGCTACCTGAGAATTATCTGCCCCTACTGAAGCAAATGAGCATTGACTCTCCCAGAAAAGACAACGCAACAGGAAAAATGCAAAAATGGCAAGTTTGTCAGCTGAAAGAGACTGTAAAAAATGGAGGGAAATTCAACCTTCCTTCCTTCCTTCCTTCCTTCCTTCCTTCCTTCCCTCCCTCCCTCCCTCCCTCCCTCCTTCTCTCTCTCTCTCTCTTTCTTTCTTTCTTTCTTTCTTTCTTTCTTTCTTTTCTTTTCTTTCTTTCTTTCTGCTTTCATTGAACCCAGGGGCATTCTACATCTGAGCTACACCCTCAGCCTTAATTTTTTTATTTTGAAAAAGGGTCTCACTAAGTTACTGAGGACCTTTCTAGGTTGCCGAGACTGGCCTTGACCCTGTGATCCTCCTATCTCAGCCTCCCAAGTACTGGGATTACAGGAATGTACCACCACATCCAGCTCAGATTTTTGATACTTTAGTGCTCATAATAAATCTGTTTAACAAAAGTGTACTCTTTTTTGGAGGAAGGGATACAAATTAACACTCTTGGCTCAAAAATTAGAGTAAAGAAATAATTCTAGTACCACTATTCATTTGTATGAAGCTATATCATTTAAAATGTTCTTTTGTAACAAGTGACTTCTATTGATAGAAATGTTTTTTGTGTGCGTGTGTGTGTGTGTGTGTGTGTGCGCGCACACGCGCATGCGCGTTCCCGCACACTACTGGGGGTTGAAACCAGTGGTGTCTACCTCTGAGTTACACCCCCAGACGTATTTTATTTTTTATTTTTGAAACAAAGTCTCGCTAAATTGCTAAGGGGCCTTACTATATTGCTGAGGGATAGCCTCAAAACTTTGATCCTCCTGTCTTACCCTCTCAAAGTATTGAGATCACAGGTGTGTACCACCACACCTGTCTGAAATAGTTGTTCTTAAGATATTCATTTTAAATAGGTGTGGTGGTTCATGCCTGTAGTGGTGGTTCATACCTGTAATCCCAGTACGTGGGAGGCTGAGACAGGAGGATTGCCAGGTTCAAGATCAGCCTTAGCAATGTAGCAAGACTCTCAGTAAACTGAGACCCCGTTTCCAAACAAAAAATAAAAAGGGCTATGAGTGTAGCTCAAAGGTAGAGTGCCTCTGGGTTCAATCCCCAGTAATATATATCCATTGTGAGTGTGGATTGCTAACCTACCATTCTGGAGACTCCTGGATTATAGATAGACCATATTTTGAGAAATACTTTTATAAATTTTATAACTTTGACTCTTGGCACTGACAGAATAACTTTTAGGTTGAATGGTACCTGCAAAGGCATGTCCCAGTTTGCAAAAGTCACTGACGGTCTCCTTCCTGTGTCACCTGATTGGATTTCATCCACTCCCTAACAGTGTGCTGCAAGCCAACATATTGTCAGTGTTTTCTGTCTTCTTTGTGGGCTGTACTTTCTAGGCATTAACTAATTTGAATTCCATAACAAACTTACACAAAAGAGCTGAATAACATCCAAGGTCACATAGTTCTCAGGGGGTGGCCCTGGAATCCTGATGCCAAGCCTGGTACAGTGGCACAATCGGTTAGTGCGTGGTACTTATAAGATCCACAATACATAGAAGTAAAACTCAAACAACCCACAGGGCTCTATCAGGCAATCAGATTCAGTGATAGAGTTTCAAAAACCAGGAGTCAGAAATCCAAGAAAATGGAACCAGAGATGACTGGGGTAAGAGGTCTTCCCACAAGTGGTGGCTGAAATAAGTAAAGTTGAGCCGGGCGTGGTGGCGCACGCTTGTAATCCCAGTACTTTGGGAGGCAGAGACCGGAGGATCCGGGTTTGCGGCCAGCCTCAGCTCTCTCGCTCTCTCTCCTTCTCTCTGTCTCTCTCTCTCTACTTAGTGAGGCCCTCCGCAACTTCGTGAGACCCAGTTTCAAAATAAAGTATAAAAAATAGGGCCGGGGGCGTAGTGCGGAGGTAACGCCCCTGCATTCACTCCCCGGTACCGCAAAAAAAAAAAAAAAGTAAAGTTGAGATGCATCAGGCATAGTTTCTCTTAACAAAGTCTAATTTTTAAGTCTTTCTTGACCCCTGACATGAAGATTTCCATGAGCCCTTTAAAGTGATTCTCATTCTTTATAGAACATGCAGCCTTAGAGAATTATGGAATGCCCTCTTTTCCCCTGTAAATGAATTCCCCCAAATAATGATAGGGGATCTCTGACACCTAGCTAATTTTCTAGTGGAAGGTAAATGAAACATGCTTACAAAGCCAGTTTTTACACTTTGAGACTAAAGTAAATTAAAAGTATCATTGTTCTCTACAAACAGTAGGTAAGATGGCATCAAGGAAACATGACATACTTGTGTTAGCTCCCAACTCTGAAACAAGCTACTTCAAACTGACATGTGCACATAGCCTATGTTGGGCCACTGAAAGTCACTTTGGGGAACCTGGTTACAGCTTGAAATATGTTATCTGCATCTCTAGCATCAGTCATTTCAGGGAAAAAGAATGACAGGCAAATGGACCTGACCAAAATAAATTGCTGTGCACCTTCAGTGAAGCTCACATTTAAAATCAAAACAAAACACATCTATCCTCACCAGGTGAAAGCAAACACATGTCGAAATGGAAACATGTCACCATTTACTTCTGTAAGAGTAAATACAACTTAAAATACAGCCGAGATTTTCAATGGACACCTTGAGAGGGAAAGCAAATATTGGAATTAGAAGCATCCTTTGATTCACATGACTACTCTGGATTTGGGGAGATGGATTTATGTTTTTCATTTCTATATATTGGAAATAAAACTAAGAGGTGTGCATTGCTTAGATTCATGTTCAATATGATGTAGGTCACACAGGGTCATTCTTCCAAATACCTCAGACCTCTGGAGAATTTACACACTTCATGCATCATTTGTTTCCTAGGTTTAGCTTGATGTTTTTGGCCAAGAATCACAACACTGTTATCATGACAAGGTGAATTGTTGCTACAAAAATATTTTTCCTCTTAACTTACACACACAGGTATTTCTAGGACTGTGTCCATGTAATACCCACAGGGATGATTGAGAGGTTCAAATATGTCCATCAAAAATTGCTTTCTAAATTCATGAGGCAAATATCTTGAGTGACTGCTTTGAAAATTAACTCGACAAGTTGTTTTCACAAAGTGAAAACACAGCCTTAGTTTTAACAAGGATTTGCTACAAATCCCAGCAAAATGGAATTATCAACTGGCAGAGGCCTTTATACAATCTATGGTCTGTCTCTGAAACACTTGGGAGTTCACTTAGATGGAATTTGAAAGATAATTGGAATTTAAGTTTTGATATCTAGAAGAGTACCAAGGAAATATACTAGTTATTTTTAAAATTGTATTCAAGTTTTAATTAAGAAATATTTGAACATAGTATAAGTGGTAATAATAATGCATTCACAATTTGTTTTGTGCTCATTAAAAGTTTATTTACTTCCATCTATTACCTATTTTTCTCCAGCCCTGTTTTCTTTCCTAGAAAGAAAAAAATACAAACCTTTAAGTTTTAAATTGGGAGAAGAATCTCCAAAGCCTTGTAGGTCCAGGCAGGCAATGCATCTAGTAAAGGTGAATGGGACATGAATGTGTTCATATAAGAAGGGACAGTGAGGAAGCAGGCTGTATGCAGTCCCCACTATTTATTGTTGTATTTGCCTTTGGCCTGGCTTGTTCTTTCTACTGTGGAAGAAGGTAATGTGTTACTATCATAACCCATGCAGAGGAAAATATTTTCATGTACCATAAAGTTTAGACCAAATAATTGGACTTGTAAGAGGAAGTGTTGGAGAAGTTAGCTTGCAGCAGAAGTGATCCCACCCACAACAGGGAAAGGATAAAGACATGAAGGAGGAGGGTATGATGGTAATGGCGAGCTCCACATCAGTTATCCAATCAGAGGCCAGAATTCTGAAGAGTCCAAGTAGCCTAGGTTCTCTGTAGCTAAGACTGTGCATCAGCAAAAGACAATTTTACCTTGGAGTAAATCCAGACCATTACTGACGTGGCTTTTCATCGAACTTGTGCTGGGATCCCTGTCTGAGTCTCCTCCAAATAGCTCCTTGTATCTACCATTCTTCAAGCACTAGCCTGAGCCCCTCATTTTCTCTTAGAATTCCTGATGGTGCCAGCTCTTTAGCTTGATGGAAATGCCATAGTGAGTGTTGAAGGCTGGGGTGTGAGGATGATGCTCAAACTGGTGAACAGTATTGCTTCTTCCAGAATCATGGATATACGATCCTATGACTTCTCACTAGATGGATCACCATTCATTGATCTATGTGCTCAACAAAAGCATTAAGCACTTTCTGTGTGGTTCAGTTCTGTGTTATACACTGCAGACCCAAAATCTCTAAAGTCACTGGAGACCCAAAAACTCTGAAGTAACAAGGAGCTCAAAGAAAAAGTGCTTGCTATTTATAATTTTTTAAAGGTAAGAATGGCACTTAAGTGAAAGAGGTAAGATTAAGTGAAAGAGGTAAGGAGGTACGGTTAGTTATCCATCTGGCCAGGAACAAGGGAAAACAATTCCTACTTTATATACAGAAAACACTTGAAACAAAAGTATGGAGGTAGGATACCATGTGGCACAAAGGTGTCAGATGCAAGAAGCAAGGGCAGATGGAGAGAGGGGAGCATTGTGAGAAGTAGGGGGTGAAGGAGGAGTGAGAAATAAGAACAGAGAAGAAGGGACTGGGTGAGGGACTGGCCAGTATTTAGCACTGGACATTAGACTTTGTCTTGCAGGCAAGGAGATATCTGAAGATCTTGAAATGTTTTGATCAAGGGAATGTAAACAACAAGGTTGGGTTACTTTGTATTATACATGTGAAAACTGAGGTTCAGAATTATGGCCATTTGGTAACAGCAACACACTTACTGAATAGAAATGACACTCAAACTCCAAACTCAGTTCCCTTTCTACAGAGACAAAAAAAAAAAAAAAACTTTGCCAAACTACATCATGGCATTATGCTTTCCATATCCACAAGTGCTCACAGATGCTTCTGGATGCCATAACAATCAAACAGAAAAACAAAATCCAAATGCAATTTTTTAATGTTGTTTAGTTTGGATGACGTGGAGGCAATTATGTCTAATTTCCCACCTTCCTCCTGTTAACATGCGCAGAGCCAGTAGCCTCGCATTTTGTCTCATCTTTGCTTTATGTTTCTGAGCACTTTCAGGGAGAGCATCTGTGCCTACCATACCCAGCCAGGCGGTGCTAGAAGCCCTACAGTGCAACACAAAAGTTCACACGTGAGTTATCACAGCCACAAGGGAGCCAGGAGGAAATCTGTTCTAAGGGATTCTCCTATCCAATTGAGCAAATCCAACTACTTTAGGTCAAACAATAAAAAAAAAAAATGATCCTTCAAAGCAGAGCAGTAAGGAAGCAAATGACTTTTTAACATATTGCCCACGTATTTGGTGTTTTATTTCATTGTTTTTCTGCTTCAGATTGTAGTGATAAAAAGGGCTAAGGCGACCACTGGGGCAGCTCAGCCAATGTTCTCCTAGGTCTATGAAGAAAAGCACTCCAGATTTCCCCTTCTCCCCATTCTCCAGTCCATTTCACTATCAGTCTCATAGTAATATGCACTGATATATCACCTGCCATCTTGAAGGCAATTAATTAAACTATTATATTAGTTCCTCATTCGCTAGTCTCAGGTTTCCTACTTATGGCTGGTTATTTAAGAGGAAAGGAGTAGATGGTTGGTGTGTTCAGAGTTTTGTCCATCTCCTCTGGTTTTCTTCTCCAGCCTTCTGATCACCTGCCCTTTTAACAACCCAGTTACTTCCATTTAAATCCCAGCACTGATTTACTGCAGGCTGATCCATCATCAGGTACTTCTGGGTAAGGGTCTAGGTAAACAGAGCACTCATGGTGGTGATCTGTCTCTAATCAGACTTCCTGCGGGGCCCACACATGTCGTACTCCACATTGCTAGGTCTCCTCTCTTCCCCGCTTGCACCAAGCTCCTCCCTTTTATTCTACCCAGAACAGAGAACAACAGACTACAAATGTGGCCTCATATGCCTTTTATTAACAGTAAACATCAGGCTGAATATTTGGCAAAACTTTCTAAAGGCTTGGAAGTGAAATGTGAGAAACATTATACAGCAAGAAGAGACTCTTCGGGTTCCTAGAAACACAGTTCTTGAGCCCATTGTCTGTGGTTCTCTCTGCTAAGGCCGCCTCCTGGCCCTGCCCCATATCCTCCTCCCAGCTTTCACATGTTGTGATATTTTATGCATGTATGTGTGGGAAGGGGATATTTATTTATTGTGATACTGGAAATTAAACCTCTGAGCTACCCCCCCAGCCCTTTTATATTTTATTTTTTATTTTGAAATAAGGTATCACTAAGCTACAACAGACTGGGTTAAAACCTGTGATCCTCCTGTCTTAGCCTCCCAGGTATTGGGACTACAGGAATATGCCACCACAACCAGCTGGGGGTTTATCTTTAAGAGATGGGGTTAGGTTTGAACATCTCTCCCCCTACTCTGAATAAAGTCCTTCAAACGTGTTCTGGTTTCACTGGAGAGAAAAATTCTCTTTTCCCCACCCTACATTTTTTTCTGCTTCAGGTCATTCTACAGTCCATTCCCTGAGATATTACCCTGCTCCATTGATGACAGCTGCTCATATAATTATGAAGTACTTGTTAGTATCTCACTTTTTAGATAATCTCCACTTTAGAGAAACTATGCAGAATCAAAAGACCCACCAGAATGAATTTTTCCAAATAAACCCAAAGACGAATAGAGAAAAACACCTATAAGAAGCCTTTCAATAACATTTTGTTCCCGCAACGTTACTTGGCTCTCAACTTGTTTCCAGAAAAGTATAATTCGGCATTCATATTCTTTGGAGTTTTACCTCTTCAGCCCATTTCCTGGCCTAATTCTGTACCGTGTTCTTGGCGTTAATGGAGTAGGTTACATTCAGTTTCTGTATTAACAGTGACATAGTTATTTGATGGATAGCCATAGTTAGGGTGCTTATCTGCTCAAGAATACTCTAATAATTAAATTATATATATATATATATATACATTTTTTTCAAGATATTCACACAAGGGACCTCCTTAGTGGTTTTAGTGGATTCTCCTATAAATCATCTGGAAACATAAAATAATTCAACAAGTATCAAGACCTTATGACTCACTGGCAGTATAACCTGTCAGACACAAAGATGAATATGGCATTATCTCCACATTCTGTACAAGTGAAAAAAGTGGACATACAGAATACAAATACCAGTGTTCTCTATAACAACAAATGTTACAAGATGACAACAAATCTCACTGGAAATTCTGCAAGAAGAGACCATGCCTGCGCTTCAGGAATCAGTAAAGCTGAACACTGGAGGTAACATTTTGACCACAGGATGAACAAAATTTGGATGAGTAAGCCTGCAATAGAGGTACAAAGGGTGGAAGGAAATAAATTTTGCAGGTAAGGAGAACACAAAATACAAATATTTATGAATTTCTAAGAATTGGGATTTTAGTGCCAGGATGGTAAGGAGCATATCATCTTTTCAGCTATTGAAAATTTGAGGAGGCAGTTCCTGTCTCTTCATCTAGATGTATACCAATTCTAAAGAGAGGTCCTTTTCAAAAGTGGAGAGCCAATTGACAAGTTCATAGTCACAATTCAGCTTTTTCAGTGGAAGCAGCAAGCATTTGAGATTAACCAAGAAACAAATGACTGTACTCACACCAAACAAAAGATGTGCAGGCTCCGGGATTGCCACTCTAAAAATAATGAGGTATTTTACAAAACGTGCCTACAATGTAATAAAAAATAGAAAGAAAAATGGACCAGCACTTATCCCAGTGTTAACTGAGCCTCTGCAGCTCTGGACAAAATGTGTATCTGACGACCTCATTAGTTTTCTCAGGGGTGGGAAGTAGCACAGACAGATGTCCTGGGTCATGTGACCGGGTGAAGATAAATAGCCAGGATGCAGCTGTGTAGACAGCTGTCCAAACCAATTAAAAAATAGATCTATTTATTCCCCTCAGTATCTTGAAAGTCTCTGGGATTATCACAATTTATACACCAGCCCCAAATATATCTCCCGCATAATAATAAAACTTAGCACTTTCCTGGCACTGCAATTTTTCAAAGCTCACTGCAAATATAGGTTGAACTTTATAGTCTTTAAAGAGTTAAGTAGGATTTTCTAGCTATAAGGATATACAAGTGAATTGGAGGGTAACCCAATCAATTAATTAAATCTCTGAACCACATTTTAGGATGTATGATCCATGATTCCTTGATTTCAGTTGAGGAGGTGCAGCTGGAGACCCAGAAATCAATCATTCAATCTAGGCCATGCATCCTAGATAGTAGAAGGGCATTAGGCAGCTTCACACTCCAGGTATGATCTCATAATTTTAAACAGCAACCCAGTAGACATAGAAACAAAACAACCCACTAATGGATAAACCATTAGATATTCATGTAACAAAATTCTACTCATCAATGAGCATGAACAATTTACTGTTTCTACCAGGTTTCAGATGAGCTCAGTGAGGCTGAGTATGAAGACACTGTTATTAAACTGTAGTCAGCTAGGTGTACAGTGCCACTTGAGGCCTATTCTCTCATTTAGACATCACATCTGGATGGGAACTCAGACCTTTGCAGCAATGACCATGAGAACTGTGCTCTCGGGAGTCATTTGCAAGATTTTTGTTGTTTTTCAATTTACTGAATGTAATATTTTCCCCATAAATTTTTCTGATGTGTAAAAATAGTGGAACTATTTTTGAGGGGAAGGGATGGTCATGTTTATCATAAGTCAGCTACTTTACTAATCTGGGCTACTTATAAATCATTTGTAATTCCTTAGGTATATAATCATTCACCAGAGCAATAATAATTTGGTTTCATCCTTTCTAAACAAATAAATAAAAACTAATACAGTATATATTTGCTCATTTATTATCCAAAAGGATTAAAATAAAAGGGAACTAATAGGGTCAGAGTGCAGCAGCAACAGGCTTGTAGGCAGCAGTTTGGCTGGTGGCAGAGGTCAAGTCTGAGTTTGCAAATGACTTGGAATCAAAGCCTCTTGAAATTATTTGGACTTCAGGACAGGAGATTCAGGGGCCTCAGACACCTGGAATATGTAAGAATGGCTTCTTGGTGCTCAAGGGATGGCCATGTAATATCATCCAGATGTCTACTTGGAAGACCGGTGAGCATGACCACGCCAAGGTCCACCTGCTTGGTCTGAATGTCTTTATTGGGAAGAAATTGAAGATATCTGCCTGTTGACTCATAGTCATCCAAAGGAACGGTTTCCAGCTGATGGGCATCCAGGACAGGTGCCTATAACTGCTTCAGGATAGCAGGAAGGTGTGAGAGGACCTCTGTGGGGCGGAGGGAGACCTTGCAAAGGAGACTGAGCAGAACTACCACGGGAGGAGGTCGAGAGATCGGGAAGAGAGATCCTGATCAAGGCACAGCTGGCCATGACAGAGGGGGCAGCTGTGGCAATCAAAGCCACTGCAAAATCACCTGACCTGGGGTGGGGTGGTGGTAGCAGTGACCCTCAAGCCTCAGAGGCCCCTCCCACAACCTGGCCCCATGCTGACAGGGTCCTTGGCTGGAGGACATCTGCACAATTTGACATTTTAATGTATTATTTTGGACCCCCTCAATCTGTCAGGATCCTCTGCCCTTCACCTAGCTCCCTTGGCCAGGGAAAAGGGGGGCAGGCCTTAGTGAAGCTGCCCTTCTCCTCTCCCCTCACACTGTAGCCCTCAGGGGCAGAGGGGTAAGTGATACTGGTGGTTTAGTTTTGTTTGTTTCTAAATTTGATTTGGCATCAGAAAGCCATAGATGTTAGCAAAGTGTCCTTGTGCCCGTTCTCCCACTGGTCCAGGTGTGGTCCCTATCCCACTCTACCCTCACCCCACCTCTGGAACCCTATAACAGATTAGGCACCAGCCCCGTGCACTGCCTGTGTCTTTGCCCAAACCCCTTTAGATGGGAAGGAAAGAGGAAGAGCGGGGAGGGGACCTGCCTCCCCTTAGACATCTGGGAGGGCTCAGTCCCCTTCCTGCAGACTCCCTCCCAGACACATTTGTTAAAATCAAACCTAAAGCCGGGCGTGGTGGCGCACGCTTGTAATCCCAGTACTTTGGGAGGCAGAGACTGGAGGATCCGGGTTTGCGGCCAGCCTCAGCTCGCGCACATGCACGCGAGTGTTCTCTCTCCTTCCCTCCCTCCCTGTCTCTCTCTCTCTCTCTCTCTCTCTCTCTCCCTGTCTCTCTCTCTCTCTACTTAGTGAGGTCCTCCGCAACTTCGTGAGACA
>PVJS01023450.1:0-17500 GCA_004027185.1 Glis glis | reverse complement strand
TTTCTTTTTTTCTTTTCTTTTCTTTTCTTTTCTTTTCTTTTCTTTTCTTTTCTTTCTCTCCCTCTCTCTCCTTCCTTCCTCCCTCCCTCCCTCCCTCCCTCCCTCCCTTCCTTCCTTCCTTCCTTCCTTCTTTCTTTCTACTGGGGATTGAACCCAGGAGCATTCTACCTCGGAACTACACTCTAGCCCTATTTTACTTTTCAGTGTGAAATCATTATTTCACACTTTAGTCGCGAGGGCCTTGTTAAGTTGTTGAGGTTGTTCTCAAACCTGTGATCCTCCTGTCTCAGCCTTCCAAGTACTGGGATTACAGGTGAGTGCCACCACACCTGGCTAATTCGCTGATTTCTATGGACAGATGTTGGAATTTGTCGAAAGCCTTTCTGTGTCTATTGAGAGATCACATGGTGAGTTACACTTGACTTTGAATGTTAAACCAACCTTGAGTTTTTGGGACAAACTCCACTTAGTTATGATGTATTAACCTTTCTGTAGATTGTTAGAATTCATTTGCTCAAAGTTTTGCACCTAAGTTCATGAGGATAAAAAGTGTCTGAAGTTTTCTTGTAATGTCTTTCTTGTAATGTTTGTTACCAGGGTAATGCTGCGTTTATTTATTTATTTATTTATTTATTGTGGTACTGGGGATGGAACCCAGGGGTACTCTACCTTCAAGCTACACCCCCAGCCCTCTTTTATTCTTTTATTTTGAAACAGGGTTTCAGTAAGTTGTGGAGGGCCTCACTAAGTTGCTGAGGCTGGCCGCAAACCTGTGATTGTCCTGTCTCAGTCTCCCTAAGTACTGGGATTACAAGTGCGCGCTACCATGCCCAGCTTAATCCTAGGTTTATAGAATAAAAATGTTCACTCCTCTTTGGTTCTGGAAAAGTTTGTATAGAATTGGTGTTTATTTCTTTATTAAATACTTAGTAGAACTGGACTCTACCCAGTGGAACAACCTGAGCCTTGAATCTTTGTTTGGATATTTTTTCTTTTTTTTTTTTTTGGGAATAGAACTCAGGGCCTTCCACATGCTAGGCAAGTGCTCTACCACTGAACTACATCGCTGGCCTTGGAAGGTTCTTAATGGGAAATTCAACTGAATAGATATAGGCTGGTTCAGCTTATCTATTCTTTTTGAGTGAATTTTAATAGTACAAGCTTTCAAGAAATGAGTCCATTCCATACAAATTGTCAAACTTATGTATATTGAATCCTTTCTAGTATTCCTTCATATTTTTAAAAACTGTGGGGTCTTTAGTGATATCTTTCCTTGCATTCCTGATATGTATTTTGTTTTTTCTTGTTAGCCTTGCTAGAGATTTATCAACTTTTTTGTGTTGTTGTTTGTTTTGGTACTGGGGCTTGAACACAGGTACATTGTACCTCTTTAATTTTTTACTTTGAAACAGGGTCTCATTAAATTGCTGAAGCTGGCCTTAAACCTACAATCCTCCTGTCTCAGCCTCCCAAGTACTGGTATTAAAGGCATGCATCACCATGCTTGGCTTATCAACTTTGTTTTGTTCTTTTTAAAGGACCAGCTTTTGGTTTCATTAATTTTTCTGCATTTTTTGTATTGTTTCATTGATTTTTGTTCCTCTATTATTTCCTCCCCCCTGCTTGCTTTGGGTATAGTTTGTGCTTAATTTTCTAGTTTTTAAAATGGAAACTTAGGTTGCTGACTTTAGACTTTTCTTTTTTGTATTATGAGCAGTTAATGCTATATATTTCATTTTACTATTTTTGTACAAAAATTTGTTTTTTTTTGATACTGGGGATTTAACCCAGAGGCATTCTCCTTCTGAGGTACACCTCAGCCCTTTTATTTTTATTTTTTATTTGGTACTGGGTATTGAACCCAGAGGTGTTCTACCTCTGAGCTACACCTCCCAGGGCCCCATTTTTTTGTGGTTCTGAGGATTGAACTCAGGGGTATTTTACCTCCAAGCTACATCCCTAGCCCATTTTATTTTTTATTTGGAAACAGGGTCTTGCTAAGTTGCTGAGGGTCTCACTAAGTTGGTTGCTGAAGCGGTCTTGAACCTGTGATCCTCCTGTCTCTGCCTCCCAAGTACTAGCATTATTTGATTGTACCACCACACCTGGCTTATTTATTTATTTATTTATTTTCAAACAGGGTCTCACTAAATTGCTGAGGCTGGCCTAGAACCTGCTATCCTCCTGTCTCAGCCTCCCAAGTGCTGGAATTACAAAGTACGAATTTTGATATTTCAACTTTTTTTTTTTTTTTAGTGGTGCTGGGGATTAAACCAGTCTTGTGCAAACATGCTAAGCACTCTTCCACTGGGTTACATCCGCAGCACCCAAATTTTTACTTTAATTCAATTAAATATAATTTTCTACGTCCTTTGAGTTTTTGTTTTTGACCTATAGATTGTGTAGTGTTCAATTTCCAAATGTTTAAAGACTGTCCTATCATTTGTTAATTTATAGTTTAATTCCATTATTGTCCGAGAACATAGCAGGTGTGATTTCAATTGTTTTATTTTATTGACCCTGGGGATAGTCTACCCACGAGCTACACCCCAACGCCTCCCCTTTTATTTCTTATTTTGAAGCAGGGTTTCGCCAAGTTGCTGAGGCTGGCGTGGAACTTGAGATCTTCCTGACTCAGCCTCCCAAGTACTGAGATTACAGGCATGCACCACCACGCCCGGCTGGATTTCAATTATTTTAAGTTTCTTAAATTTTGTTTTATGGCCACCGGTTCGGGGGTACATCGAGGCCAGGAGGACGCTCTCCAGGCTCCAGCTGGCCTCACTAGGTGTATACCTCATCCTCAGAGGCGTCGATCTCGCCACAGACCCGCGCAGCCCTCAATCGGCCCAGGGACAGTGAAAGTCCTGGCCCAGGGCCCAAGAGCACTCTGGGGACTGGGCGCAGTCCGATTCCCGGAGGACGTGCGGAGGTGCGTGCGGCGGAAGTTCCGCCTCCGGGCGCCTGCGGTTGGCCTCAGGAAGGAAAATGAGTCGGATTGCCGGAAGCAGAAGCGATGGGAGGCGTGACGAAGGGGCTCCTCTTCCCTATTGGCTGTGCGCGCAGAGTGGCCCGCTGCGATTGGCTGTGTGCCGGGGGCGGCAGTCCGCGTCAGCCCGCCCCCCGGGCCGTGAGAGGCGCCGGGATCGCGAGCGCCGGCCCGGCCAGCGGCTGCTGGAAGGCTGTTCCTGCACGCCGGCGGTGCGAGGCGGCGGCCGCGGGGCGTCAGGTCCCGGCGTCGGGCGCTGCAGGGCGGCGGGCGGCGGGCGGCGGGCGGCGGGCGGCGGGCGGCGGGCGGCGGGCGGCGGCCCGGGCCTGGGTGGCGAGCCGGGGCGTTGGCGCGGCGGGCGGACCTGGGCCTGCGCGGAGCACCTGCGGCCGTCTCGCCGTCTGTCCCTGCCTAAGGGATGGTGGTTGTGGGTTTTTCTGCAGACGTGACCTTTGTTTAATTTGTTACGCGCTCCACGCGCTGGTCTGGGGCACAGCGGCCGACGCGCGCTGCTGTCATTTGTCGCGGTTTGTGTGTGTACCTTCTGGATTCAGGGGACCGGGATGACATTGTGCTTTGGTCTCCCGTGACCGTCCATTCTCAAGGTCTCGCCCACGTAGTACAAAAACCCGACAAATCCTACCCGTGTGGGAAGTAGGCTTTTGCGTCCTCCTACCTCGCCCTCCCCATCTTCTCCCCTCCTCCAAGTCTTCTCACCCCTCTTTCCATTTTTATTTTTCCTGCCGCATTAAACTTTGCTGGAGGGTCTTTGTAAAAATTTAAATAGCTTTAGGTCATTCACGTGTCTGTTTACATGCAGGCCTGACAATTGGGAGGAAACTGGAGGAAAGATGCCGTCCGAATCTTTCTGTTTGGCCGCCCAGACTCGATTGGACTCCAAATGGTTGAAAACAGATATACAGGTGGGGTTTGACATGCCTTTTTCGTGGTCTGTTCCTGTCTCCGTATTTAAGTTTCTGGTTAGGGCCTTTTTGGGGATATATAAGAAGATGTCAGTTCTTGTCATATTCGAGAAGCAGGTTTATTTCTTTTAAATTAAAATGTAACGGTGTTCATGTGTGTTCTTGTAGATTGCATATGGCTGCATTTTACAGTTGTCAGTGCAAGAAACTTCGGATCTAGTTATGCACATTTTTTCTATTTATTATTATTGTTTAAATTTGCCCTGTTTTTTTTTGTGTGGTACTGGGGATTGAACCCAGGAGCATTCTTCCTCTGAGCTACACCCCCGGCCCTATTTTATTTTTTATTTTGAAATAGAGTCATAATAAGTTGCTGAGGGCCTTGCTAAATTGCAGAGGCCAGCCTGGAACCTGTGATCCTCCTGTCTCAGACTCCCAAGTACTGGGATTACAAGAGTGCCACCGGAGTAGTTTATATCTTTTTTTTTTGCGGTACTGGGGATTGAACCCAGGGGCATTCTACCTCCGAGCTACACCCCAGCCCTATTTTTTTTTTTTTTTTGCGGTACCAGGGATTGAACCCAGGGGTGTTCAACCTCAGCGCTACACCCCCGGCCCTATTTTTTATACTTTATTTTGAAACCGGGTCTCACGAAGTTGCGGAGGGCCTCACTAAGTAGAGAGAGAGAAACAGGGAGAGAGGGAGAGAGAGAGAGCTGAGGCTGACCGAGAACTTGGATCCTCCGGTCTCCGCTTCCCAAAGTACTGGGATTACAAGCATGCGCCACCATGCCCGGCTCCTATTTTTTATTCTTTATTTTGAAACAGAGTTTCACTAAGTTGCTGAGGGCCTCACTAAATAGCAGAGGCTGGCGGGGAATCTGGATTCTCCAGTCTCAGCCTCCCAAGTACTGGGATTACAAGCGTGTGCCACCACGCCCGGCTAGTTTGTATGATTTTTAACCTATGTTGGTGACTGTTCTTTGTTTCTGATCTTTTTCTTTTTTTGTGTGTGTGTGGTGCTGGGGCTTGAACTCAAGGGCATTCTATCTCCCAGCTACACCCCCAGCCCTATTTTATTTTTTATTTTGATGCAGAGTCTTGCTAAATTGTTGAGAGCCTTGTGAAGTTGCTGAGGCTTGTTAGAAATAACTTTTCATGGCATCTAAAGAAAAGGCACGTATTCGAAAATTGCCTGGCAAGGCGATTTTACTTTTTTGCAAAAAAGGGTGCTCCCAGGTGTGTGAGAGAGCACACCTCACAAAGAACCCAGTGGGTCTTATATCCCTAATACAAGGCTCCTCTTGCGCTGAACTCTTATTGGAGAGCGTTAACAGCTTCACATTCTTCCAGATCAGCTACAGGGGAAGATAGGGGAGGGTCTACACCTGTAATCTCTTAAAAGATGTTAATTTGGGGAAGGAATGTAAGTCCCTGCCAGGTTACAAAATGGCCATATAAGTGAAACTACCTCCTTTGACAGAAAAGATACAATTATATTCTCACAGGCTGGCTTCAAACCTGTGATCCTCTTGTCTCACTCTCCCAAGTACTGGGATTACAGGCATTCGCCACCATACCTGGCTGTTTCTGATAGTTTTTGAGATGTTCTGTTAACCATATGGGGAAACAATGAAGTGACATGTAGTAGCTTATGGCCTGAAGAAACTCACTCATGTTATAAGATCTTGTGTTTGTATTTCTGGAGAGTCAAGAATCAATTCAATTGAGCTGTTTGTTTTATATTTATGGCAGATCTTATTAAGAGGAGTGCTTAGATTTTCACATCAGGAACATGAAGAAAAGAATATTGACCTTAGATCCTGTTTGATTTAATAACATAATTGTAAACTTGTCAGAAAAGTATCAAATAATAACAGTAATATTTCTGTAGTTGATTCTTTACCCCTAAGCTAGTTTTGTTTGTGAATGATTTTGAAAAACTACTCTTGGAACTTCATATCACTAGCAAAAAGAAGTATCTGAAATATCTTGTTTTTTTGCAGTGCTGTGGAATTGCACCCAGGGTCTTATGCATTCTAGGCAAGTGCTCTGCCACTGAGCTACATCCCGAGCCCCCAAGATATTTTGTAGTATATGTTTTTTTCTCCTCCCCAAGGTTAACCATTTTAAATATTTGTCAAATAATCTATCAAGAGTCATGTAACGAGTCCGTAAGCAGTAGTTGGTTGTAAATATTTGTACTGAAGTGTTATTGCCTCTTCCCAAGTTTTCCCTCCTTTTAAAGCAGGTGTTGAGTGCCAGTAAATATGAGAGCCAGGTATTTAGAGCTGTGTTGTGGTTGGTAGGATTGTTACTTATTTTTTTGTGGTACTGGATATTGAACTCAGGGGCATTCTACCTCTGAGCTCTATCCCCAGCCCTTTTTATTTTTTGTTTGGACACAGGTTCTTGCTAAGATTGCTGAGGTTGTTCTCAAACTTGCAATCCTCCTGTCTCAGCCTCCCAAGTACTGGGATTACAGGTGTGTACCACCACACCCAGCTTCCTAGGATTGTTATTAATAGTGTAATGTTCGCTAAGACTGAGCACAAGGGATTGGGTCAAGAATTGGTATAGCAGTCTTTATTCTTTTTTCTTTTTTGGTATTAGGGCATTCTACCTCCGACCTACATCCCAAGCACGATTTTATTTTTTGTTTTGAAACAGGGTCTCACTAGGTTGGTGATAGTCTTGCTACGTTGCTGAGGCTGGCCATGAACCTGCGATCTCCTGTCTCAGCCTCCCAAGTATTGGGATTACAGGTGTGTGCCACCATGTCTGGCTAGTAGTCATTATTCTTTTGAGCTTTTTTGTTAAAACATTTCCTTTATTTATCTATTACTGTCTTTTTTAAGCATGTGGGAGAGGTGAGAATAATTTCTTATTTCTGAAATCTTGAGATTCAGGCAAACTTTTTTTTCTTTTTTGGTACTGGAGATTGAACCCAGGGGCATTTTACCTACAAGCTGTACCTCTAGCTCTTTTATTTCTTAATTTTTATAGTTTCTCACTAAGTTGCTGAGGGTCTATCTAAGTTGCTGAGGCTGGTCTTGAATCTGTGATCCCCCTGTCTTAGCCTCCCAAGTACTGGGATTACAGGCATACACTACCACATGCCTGCCTTCTTAGCCCTTTTTAGACATTTCAAATGTTATTCAAAAGTCTTCCAAGCTAGGCATGGTAGTGCACACCTGTATTCTCAGCTGAGGCAGGAGGACCTTAAATTTGAGGCTAATCTTGGCATCTTAGCGAGACCCTGTTTCAAAATAAAATAAAAAGGGGTTGGGCATTTAGCTCAGTGCCTGAGGCCCTGGGTCAGCCTCTCTACTGCCCAAAAAAGTCTTCCAAATGCCTCTAGGAAGAAGTGATGAGATTAAGTTTTGTATAGTAGACCAGATGAAAATTCAAATAGCATGCAAAATGTGATTGCTGACCTTTGTTTTATATAGTTTTTCCAGCATTGCTTTTTTCTACCTCTTTTTATTTTTTATTGTGGAGAGTGTGTTGCTAAATTGCCCAGGCTGGCCTTGAACTTGCCAGCCTCCTGCCAGAGCCTTCTGAGTAGCTGGGATTATAGGCATGTGCTAGTGTGCATGGCTCCAGCCCCAGTCCTTTTTATTTTTTATTTTGTTTGTTTATTTATTTATTTGCGGTACTGGGGATTGAACCCAGGGACATTCTACCTCCGAGCTATACCCCCAGCCTGATTTTTTGTTCTTTATTTTTTTTGAAACAGGGTCTCACTAAATTGCGGAGGGCCTCACTAAGTAGCTGAGGCTGGCCGCGAACCTGCGATCCTTCTGTCTCAGCCTCCCAAGTACTGGGATTACAAGGGTGTGCCACCACGCCCGGCTTTTTATTTTTTATTTTGAAACAGGGTCTTGCTAAGTTGCTGAGGGTCTTGCTAAGTTGCTGAGGCTGGCCTTGAACCTGTGATCCTCCTGTCTCAGCCTCCCAAGTACTGGGATTATAGGCATGCGCCACCATGACTGGCTCCAGCATTGCTTATTCAGTGTGAGGAATGAGTGTTGTTCTTTTACACTAAGGAATTAGACATAGTTTGGGATCTCTGCAGAGGAACATCATGGATGCAAACTTTGTGCTGATAGGCTTTTACCTTTATCTTGTTCAGTGTGTCTCTTCTACCTGGAGTGTGAAGCATCCCATTTCTTACCTAGGGATTTTGTATTGGATACAGAATTTATACTTGGTTAATGAATAATTTGTAGGAAAGACATACATGTAGAAAGATGTTTCATAGGAAACATCTGTTTTCTTTTTTTTTCTTTTGTGGTAATGGGGTTCAAACCCAGGGGCATTCTACCTCTGAGCTACACCTCCAGCCTTTTTTATTTTTTGTTTTGAAACAAGGTCTTGCTAGGTTGCTGAGACTGTCCTGGACCCTGCGATCCTCTTGTTTCAGCCTTCCATGTACTGGGATTACAGGTGTTGTTACCATACCTGGCGAAACATTTATTTTCTACAATGTGTTTGAAATTTTTAGTAACTTTTAGAATGTAAAATTTTGGGAGTGTGACAACTTTTAATGCATGTGTATTACAAAGAACACTGTTCCTCGAACTCCTGGTTATAGGTGTGAAGGTGAATCATGCCCAGGGCCTTGCGAGCATCAGCTTCTAATGGAGTGCCCTTTGTACGCCACACACCTGTCTGGGTTTTACATGAATAGAACTTTAACTTTTCAACACTTTTCTTGATTATTGTATGGAGTCACTTGAATCACCATGCTTCACTACCTCTCTTGAGAAGGCAATAAAATACAGAACTAAGAGATGTTAGCCCCATTATTATTTTTATTTCTGTATTAAAAGCCCTTTTATCTGATATGGCTGGTAGTTTTTCAGTGAGCTCAAAAGTTAAGCAAAGAACTATAAAAATAGTACATGATGCTTTTTATTTTTAAAACATTGGCATATTTATTTGTCAGTCTTGTAAGGCTAATGGTGTGTCTTTGCGCATGGGTCCAGAATGGGAGTTATCCTGCTCTTTCTTGCATAAGCTGCACTTAGATGAATTTCCTACAGTTTCTATTTTTGGGCTCTTTGAAGTGGCACATGAAATAAGATATGCATGAAGCAATTTTTTTTAAACTTTTTATTTTGAAATAATAATAGACTCACAGGAAGTTGCAAAGAAAATAGAAAGGTCACTGTGTACCCTTTACCCATCCTCCCTGAGTGGTTACATCTTCTGTAATATCAAAGCCATGGCACTGACATTGGTATAACTTATGTGCATAGTTTATGCCCTTCTGTCCTGTGTGTCTACTCAAGTAACCACCACCACAGTTAGAGAGAAAACTGTCTCATCGCCAGAAGGATCCCTCTAGTCAAATCCACTCTATCTACCACAGTCTCTAACCCCTGGCAACCACTGATCTGTTCTCCATCCTATAATTTTGTTATGTTGAGGTTATCATATGGTACATGGTCTTCTGAGATTAGCTTTGTTCACGCAGCATATTGTCCTTGAAACCCATCAAAATTGTTGAGCACATCAATACACTTGGGACCATTTATTTGTCACTTTTTCTAAAGTGACAAAAGGTGACTTAAAAGGATTAAGCATAAAGGGACACTTTTATTTATTTTTATTTTTGGCGGTATCGGGGATTGAACCCAGGGGCATTCTACCTCCGAGCTACACCCCCAGCCCAATTTTTTATTCTTTATTTTGAAACAGGGTCTCACTATGTTGCGGAGGCCTCACTAAGTAGCTGAGGCTGGCCGAGAACCCGGATCCTCAGGTCTCAGCCTCCCAAGTACTGGGATTACAAGCCTGCGCCACCACACCTGGCTGAAGGGACACTTTTAAAACTAAACAAACTAGCCAGGTGTGGAGGCGCACACCTGTAATCCCAGTGCTTGGGAGGCTGAGACAGGAGCATTGCCGGTTCGAGGACAGTCTCAGCAATGTAGTGAGAATTTCAGTCACCTAGTGAGACCCTGTTTCAAATCAGAAATTAAAAAGGGCATCAGTGCACATCTCAGTGGACAAAACTGGACCAGTTCTCAAACATATTCTGTTCCCTGCTTTCTTCCCTTTTCACATCTGACCTGACCCATTTGACTGAAAATAATTGTAATTAGTTTCCCTGTCTTGCTTAGGTTCTCATCCTTTCTTTTTTTTTCGCGGTACTAGGGATTGAACCCAGGGGCATTCTACCTCCGAGCTACACCCTCAGTCCTATTTTTTATTCTTTATTTTGAAACAGGGTCTCACTAAGTTGCGGAGGGCCTCACTAAATAGCTGAGGCTGGCCACGAACCTGTGATCCTCCTGTCTCAGCCTCCCAAATACTGGGATTACAAGTGTGGGCCACCACCCCTGGCTTTTTTGACTCTTGATAGTGGCTGCCCAATTTGTTTCCTCTGCTTCTAGTTTCTTCCTCCTTTGTCTCTCTCCACTGCATCATTACTTTAAGGGGTAGGTCATGGATTCCCTCAAGTGCCTGAAAGAACTGTGGAACTCCTGGAGCATGGTGCACAGGAGCTGTGAGGTCTGACCTTGTGTGCCCCGTGGTGGGGACATGGCTGAACCCCAGTGGCAGCTCTTAGCTGCCCTCCTCTTATCCTTTCACTCCCTAATTAGCTCTCGGGGCCCTGTGTGCTCCTGGCTCTCCCCCTTCCCTTTGGTACGTTTACTTGGTCATATGTTCTGGCTCCAAGTTATCTTGTTAGTGATGTGAATGGATAGAAAGAGTGCTGAGAGAAAGCTGTTACTTCTATGGCAACTAAAATGAATGCTGTATTGGTTTTCTGTTGCTGTGTAACAAGTTGCCAACTACAAATTTAGCGAGTTAAAACAGCACACGCTTACCCTCTGACAGTTTCCATTGGTCAGGAGTCTGCCCACAGCTTAGCTTGTCCCTCTGCCTTGGGTGTTACTAGACTGCAGCCAAGGCATCTGCTAGGCTGTCCATCATCTGGGGCTCAGGGTCTGGGTCTGGGCTGGCAAACTGGGTTCTTTGCCCTTGGGGGACTGAAGCCCTGGGCTCCTAGGCAGTCCACAACCTGGCCGCTTGCTTCTTCCAGGCCCTGTGAGAATACTGCCTCAGGATAGCCTCCAGGATAACTTCCGTTTGATTAAATAGAAAGCAGCTGTGGTAACTACCTATGCGTACTTCCTTCACCTTTGTCATAGAACAAATAACACCTAGACACAGGTGTGACTTCCCATTGTATTTACAGGTCCTGCCCGCACATGGCGGGAAGGATTATACCAGGTGGATGTATACCCCGGGGCCAGAATCTTGGGGGCCACTTTTGCATTTTGCTTGCCATAGAGAATTTCAATAAAACTTATTAAATAGCCGGGCATGGTGGCGCATGCTTGTAATCCCAGTACTTGGGAGGCTGAGACAGGAGGATCCGGGTTCGCGGCCAGCCTCAGCTACTTAGTGAGGCCCTCTGCAACTTAGTGAGACCCTGTTTCAAAATAAAGAATAAAAAAGTCGGGCATGGTGCTGCATGCTTGTAATCCCAGTACTTTGGCAGGTGGAGACCGGAGGATCTGGGTTCGTGGCCAGCCTCAGCTCTCTCTCTCTCTCTCTCTCTGTCTCTCTCTCTCTCTCTTTCTCCCTCTCTCTCTCTCTACCTAGTGAGGCCCTCCGCAACTTTGTGAGACCCGGTTTCAAAATAAAGTATTAAAAAATAGGGCCGGGGGTGTAGCGCGGAGGTAGAACGCCCCTGGGTTCAATCCCCGGTACCACATACACAAAAAAAAAAGAATTGCCGTGTGAGCTGGCGGTGGTGGCGCATGCCTGTAGTGCCAGTACTTGGAAGGCAGAGATAGGAGGATTGCAGGTTCTAGGCCAGCCTCAGCAATTTAGGGAAACTGTCAACAACTTAGCGAGATCCTGTTTCTAAATAAAAAATAAAAAGGGCTGAGGTTGTAGCTTGGAGGTAGAAAGCTCCTAGGTTCAATCCCCAGTACCAGAAAAAAAAAAAAAAAAGGAATTGCTGTGTGGGTGTGAGCATTCTGTAACTCTATGATTTATCATTGCCAGCTTGCATTCTCGAGAGATGGGCTCTGTGGTCTGTGGAATGAAATGGTTAAAGATGGAGAAATTGTTTATACTGGGACAGAATTAACCCAGAATGGAGAGCTCCCTCCTAGGAAAGGTAAGTGACTTTAACTAGTATTTTCTATTTCATAAGTTATTTTATAGAACGTTTGTAATGTGTTATAGGAACAGGAGTATTTGAGCATACCTCTTGGAAGTTTTGTTTTTTATTTTGGTGATTGGTGTCTAAGACGTTAATATTTTAAGCTGCCCATATTTCATCGTTTGTTGAACTGAAAGCATTTTCTTTCTTTCTGTTTTTTTTTTTCTCTAGTATGCTAGGCAAGTGCTCTACCACTGGGCTACGCCCCAGCCTTTTTCCAAGTTTTTTTTTTAGGTACTAGAGATTGAATGGGGGGGCATTCTACCTCTGAGCTACCTCCCCCAACCCTTTTTATTTTTATTTGAAACAGGGTCTCACTAGGTTGCTGAGAGACTAACTACATTGCTGAGGCTGTCCTTGAACCAGTGATCTTCCAGTCTCAGCCTCCCAAGTACTTGGATTATAGGCATGCGCCACCACGCCCAGCTCTCATTTTGAGACAGAGTCTCATTAAGTTGCCCAGTCTGGCCTCAACTTGTGATCCTTCTTCCTCAGCCTCCTAAATAGCTAGGATTACAAGTGTGTGCCAGGGCATGTGGCTTGAGGGCATTTTCATTGTGAAATCACCTCCTTGCGTTTGTGGTGGTCTCTTCTAGTTTCTAGTTTGCAGCTACGGGAAGTCATTAATATTTCCTCTTTCAAATTCCAGAATAGACCTTGCCTTGGCTAACTATAAATATTGATTATTGTAAGATGTAGTCGAAATTATCCCTAAAATTTTTCCTGTATAACTCTCCTTTGATAGTATATATAAGACCTTTTTTATTTTTTATTTTTTGTGGTACTGGGGATGGAACCCAGAGGCGTTCTACCTCCAAGCTACAACCCCTCCTCACTAAGTAGCTGAGACCTGTAGTCTTCCCGTCTCAGCTTCCTGAGTACTGGGATTACAAGCGTGCACCATCACGCCTGGCTATATAAGACTTTGTAGAAGTTTTTGGCCTGCAAGACTATATACATATTTCAGTTGTTCTTGAGTTTGTGGATCAGTATCACATCAAGGCTTTAAAAAGGAAATGGAGCCGGGTGTGGTGGCGCATGCTTGTAATCCCAGTACTTGGGAGGCAGAGACCGGAGGATCCGGGTTCGCGGCCAGCCTCAGCTACTTAGTGAGGCCCTGCGCAACTTCGTGAGACCCGGTTTCAAAATAAAGTATAAAAAAAATAGGGCCAGGGGTGTAGCTTGGAGGTAGAACACCCCTGGGCTCAATCCCTGGTACCTCCCCAAAAAAATAAAATAAAAAGGAAATGGATGTCTTTGCCCACCTTAAACTTGTTGGATCTGAAAAGTCTCGTTGAGACCCATGGCTAAGTGCTGGTCCCCTACTTGAAAGTCATTGAGAAGGTAAAGCTGATGCTACAGCAGGTATTGCTCTCTATGGAATGAGTTGAGATAGTGTTCTCTTGAAAATACATGGGGTAAGCTGGGTATGGTGGCTCATGCCTATAATCCTGGCTCTGCAGAAGGCCGACACAGGAGGATTGCAAGTTTGAGGCCAGGCTGGGCAACTTATCTTATTGAGACCCCGTTTCAAAAAATAAAATAACAGAAAGGGGGATGTAGCTTAGTGTTAGAGCCCTTGTCTAGGATGTACGAGGTCCTGGGTTCAATCCCCAGTACTATTTAAAAAAAAAAGCTGGAGTGGTGGCACATGCCTGTAATCCCAGTACTTGGGAGGCTGAGACAGGAGGATCGCAGGTTCATGGCCAGCTTCAACAACTTAGTAAGGCCCTCTGCAACTTAGTGAGACCCTGTTCCCAAAAAAATAGAGCTGGGGGTAGAGCTCAGAGGTAGAATGCCCCTGGGTTGGCCGGGCGTGGTGGCATATGCTTGTAATCCCAGTACGTGGGAGGCGGAGACCGGAGGATCCAGTTCCCGGCCAGCCTCAGATACTTAGTGAGGCCCTCCACTAAGGGGCGTTCTACCTCCGAGCTACACCCCCGGCCCTATTTTTTATACTTTATTTTGAAACCAGGTCTCACGAAGTTGCAGAGGGCCTCACTAAGTAGCTGACGCTGGCTGCGAACCTGGATCTTCCAGTCTCCACCTCCCAAGTACTGGGATTACAAGCGTGCGCCACCACGCCCTGCTGTTTCTACTCATTTTAAATTGACTTTTTACATTTAGGTTTTTCTTATGCTTCTATTTGTGCATTGTAATAGTACATTTTAGTGAGATATAGAGTGATAGGAATGTACATACACACAACATTTGGTGTGTTCCTCTCTGGGTGTCCCCCGCTTTCCTGGTACATATCATTGAGATTGGTTTTGATAATTTCATATATGTAGATAGCATTATTTAAACTGTTACCTTCATTACATTTCCATCCCCCTCTGCCCTCCCCTAAACCCCCACCATTGCTGCATTGGAGTCTTTACTCCTTTATCTGAGCTCTCTTGTTTCACAATTTCTCTCTAGCTTCTACATATGAGAAAAAACATACAACTATTTGCTATTGGAGACTGGCTAATCTTACTTAGCACAATATTCTCAAGTTCCATTCATTTTCCTTCAAATGACATAATTTCGTTCATTTTATGGCTGAGTAAAATTCCATTGTGTGTCTATACCACACAATGTTTTGTGATCCATTCATCTATTGATGGACACCTAGGCTGGCTCCATAATTAGGCTATTGTGAATTGTGCTGCTATGAACATGGATATGCATGTATCACCATAATATTCTGACTTCAGTTCCTTTGGAAAGATGCCCAGGAGTGGTATAGCTGGGTCATATGGTAGATCCATTCCCAATCTTCTGAGAAACTTCCACACTGATTGCCATATACGCTGTATTAGTTTGCTGTCCAACCATCAGTGTATAAGAGTTCCTATTTTCCACATCCTTGCCAGCGTTTTATTATTGTTTGTGTTCTTGATGATTGCCATTCTAACTGGAGTTAGATGGAATCTCAGCATAGTTTTGATCTGCATTTCCCTAATTGCTACTGATGTTGAATACTTTTTCATATATTTATTGGCCATTTGTCTTTTTTCTTTTGAGAAGTGTCAATTCAGTTCAGTTGCTCATTTTTTTATTGGGTTATTTGTGTTTTTAGCATTGTTTTTTAGGTTCTTTGTATTTTCTAGATATTAGTCCTCTATCAGAGGAGTAGATGGCAAAGATCTTCTCCCATTCTGTAGGCTTTCTCTTCAGACTCTACATGGTTTCCTTTGCTGCACAGAAGCTTTTAAATTTAATGTCATCCCATTTATTAATTCTCATTTTAATTTCCTGAGCTTTTGAGCTCTATTTGAGGAAATTTCTATTTGTACCTATATGTTGGATTGTTGGTCCTATGCCCTCTTGTAGTAATTGCAAATTTCTGGTCCAGTTTCTGGGCTTTGATCCATCTTGAATTGACACTTGTGCAGGATGAGAGGTTGGGGTTTAATTCCATTCTTCTACAAATGGATAACCAGTTTTCCCCATACCATTTGTTGAAAAGGCTGTCTTTTCTCCAGCATATGTTTTTGGCACCTTTATCAAACACCAACTAGCTGTAAATATGAGGATTTGTTTGTGAATCTTCTGTTCCATTGGCCAATTGTGCCAATGTTTTTGTGCCAGTACCATTCTGTTTTTATTACTATTGCTTTGTAGTATAATTTGAAGTCAGGTAATATGATACCTCCAGCATGGTTCTTTGTGTGTGTGTGTGGTACTGAGGATGGAACCCAGGGACATTCTGTCTCCCAGCTACACCCCAGCCCTTTTTAAATTTCTTTGTTTTGAAACAAGGTCTTGCTAGGTTGCTGAGAGTCTCACTATGTTGCTGAAGCTGTCATCGAATCTGCAGTCCTCATCTCAGCCTCCCAAGTACTGGGATTACAGGCCTGCACTACCACACCCAGCTCCAGCATTCTCTTTGCTGAGAATTGCTTTGGTTATTCTGGGTCTTCTTTTCCCATATGAATTTTAAGACTGATTTCTTTAGGTCTGTGAAGAATGACATTGGTTTGTTTGTTTATTTATTTATTTATTTGCTTATTTACTTTTTGGTGGTACTGAGGATTGAACCCAGGGGTATTCTACCTCTGAGCTACACCCCCAGACCTATTTTATTTTGTATTTTGAAACAGGGTCTCACTAAGTTGCAGAGGGCCTCACTAAGTTGCTGAGGCTGGCTGTGAACCTGTGATCCTCCTTTCTCAGCCTCCCAAGCATGCACCATTGTATTAATCAGCATTTTCATAGCTATAATCCAGAAGATCTGACTGTACAACTTAGAGGAAGGAAGTTTTATTTGCTCACAGTTTTTTTTTGGGTTCAGTTCATGTGAAGTCGGGGATCACAGATCTCAGGGCATGGCGATGGGAAGGGGAGAGAGGAAGAGTACGTGGGCTGTGCTCGAATCATGGAGGTGGGAAGCAAGAGAGGGAATGAGGGGAGGAACCAGATATAATCCCCAAGGCCATACCCCCAGGGACCTACCTTCTCCGGCACACTCTACCAGCTTATTAAAATGGATTTATCCACTGCTGAGATTACAACTCTCATGACTTAACTATATCAATCCTGAATATTAATAAATGAGCTCTTTAGGGGACATTCTATAATTATGACAGCCACCATGCCCGGCCCTACGTAGTTTTATTACCAGCCCTTATCCTACCTACTTGTGAACATTGAGTTATGAATCCTATGATGTGGGAGCCAGTGTTTGTTATTCTAGTTGTCTAGGAAATACTAAAGACCATTTGAGTGTAAAAACATCTTGACAGAATTTAGAGTCTGATGGTGGGAAGATAGTATCAAAAACTGCCAGAGAAGGGGACTGACTTGCAAGAGCTGAAGCCACTGTGCCCTCTCCAGGGCTCAGACATTTTTTTTTTTTTTTTTTTTTTGCGGTACTGGGGATTGAACCCAGGGGCATTCTACCTCCGAGCTAAACCCCAAGCCCTATTTTTTATTCTTTTATTTTGAAACAGGGTCTCACTAAGTTGTGGAGGGCCTCACTAGGTAGCTGAGGCTGGCCGCAAACCCGGATCCTCCAGTCTCAGCCTCCCAAGTACTGGGATTACAAGCGTGTGCCACCACGCCTGGCGGGCTCAGACATTTTTGTCTAAAACTAATATTACTTTTTGTTTTTTTTTGCGGTACCAGGGATTGAACGCAGGGGCGTTCTACCTCCGCGCTACACCCCTGGCTCTATTTTTTATACTTTATTTTGAAACCGGGTCTCACGAAGTTGCGGAGGGCCTCACTAAGGAGAGAGAGAGAGAGAGAGAGAGAGAGAGAGAGGGAGAGAGAGCGAGAGAGCTGAGGCTGGCCGTGAACCTGGATCTTTCGGTCTCCGCCTCCCAAAGTACTGGGATTACAAGGTGCGCCACCACGCACGCCCGGCTCTACTTTTTTTTTTTTTTTTTTGCAGTACTGGGGATTGAACCC
>PVJS01023449.1:0-29588 GCA_004027185.1 Glis glis | reverse complement strand
AGCAAAACACATACACACACACACACACACACACACACACACACACACACACACTCCCCTAGAGGAGAATTAGGCTCCACCTTTGAATGGAGCCTGCTTTTGTCCACTCTTCTCCCATTAGCATACCTGAATTTTACTGATTGCCTCTGATGATGGTCAGCGTCTAGTGGCTGAATTCTATTTTATCCTCAAGTACTTTAGCAGTATTACTTGGAAAAATTCTGTTTATTCTATTTATTCATCTCTGACCGATAAAATGGTCCGGGGGGGGGGGGAGGGAAGGTGAATTTAGGTTTGTTTAGACTTTAAGCACTGATTTATACGTATATGTGCTCTGTCATATGTGTGCTTCAGTTGATTCTTAGTGGAAGAAAGCTGTTTGAACATTACATGGCAAATGTATTAAAGCCAGTTGTGTATTATATATTTGGACATCATATTTCTCTGAAGATTGAGAGACTTAGGAAGCATTGCATGTCTCATTATACCTGAGAGGTTTGAAAATAAAGCAAATGATAATGTTTCCTATTCTGCAAGTGGGGAAATGGAGGTGAGTTCATTTACACATGAGGCCGGGTGGAAGGCAAGGTGTTGTGAGGGAGATAGAGGTGTATAAGGCAGAGATATAGAGGTAGCAAAAAGGGTTCATCTGTGCCTCGCCTCCTTGTAGCTGTTTTGTTTAGGGCTCAGCCTCTAATTTTTGAAGTTTATATTGAGACAAAAGATAAGACCTATAGAAAAAATAGCCCAGGAGACATAATCACTGAAGGTAGATAAATTTCTGTCTGCTTTGGGTCAAAATGGAGCTTTAATACAAGGAAACTGGGTGTACTAGAGAAAGTGTCTGACTTGGGATGAATTTAAGGTTCAGGAGAGCAAGTATTCAAGTCATTGACCTCATTTTCTTCTAGTGTCTTGGTATGCTTTAATCAGGTATTCCTTAAGGAATTCAACATTATCTCTAGTTTGAGAAGTCGGAGTACTTAGATGAATGAGTACTTAGATGAATTAAAGCTCTGTTGAATCTAAGTATTTTCTAAGTCCTTGTTATCTTTGTCATTATTTTGATACTTAGATATAATTTTGAATTGCTTTCCTTTTTTTGTGATTATCTCTCTAATCAGATTAGACTTAATTTTCTTCCCTGCCTTCCATTTCTTTGCATTCTGTCTAATAACAATCATGTTTTGAGTTGTATATTTAAGAGGCTAGGTACTTCAGTTCTATGGCAACATCTACTAGTGTGCTAAGAGTCAGGCAGAGCTCAGTGGTTAAGAGTTTGGAGTTTAGAGTCCTTCTGGCTTTGCTGTTTAATAGATTTATAACCTTGGGCAAGTTCTTTAATTTCTCCGAGGCTCTGTTCCTTCATCTGTAAAATGTTAATAATAGTTTCCACCTCACAGAGTTGTGAGAACTAATGAGTTATTACAAGTAAAGCCCTTAGCACAGAAGCAGTTACATATATTACATTTGTGAAAAATTAATTGATTATTTTTATTTTTTATTAGAGGCATCAGAGTTCTTGAATCTCAAGACTCTCATTATTTACTGGTTGGCCAGCCCTTATTATTGGAGGTGCCGGAAGCCTGACTCTCACGCTTGTTCTTGTCAGCCTGAATTGATCCAGATCATAACTGACTCCACTCAGAGTGTTTTCTTGTCTTCTCTGGCAGAACAGATATTCTAAGCCCTGGTTTTTTCCTTGCAGAGTCTTAGGGTGCCTCCTCTCTTCAGCAGCCAGAGGCTGCCTTGTTAATGAGTGGTAGGTCATGTGGCTTTCAAATAATCCCGTTCTAGTCTGCTCCTTAGACTGTGACTTCTGGAAGCTCACTTAAACCTGGCTGAAGCTGACGCCTATCAAAAGGCTCAATTCCTCCTGCCCACCTCTGATTTTCTATCATTAGGATTAATTTATTACTTTTTTTAAAAAGGAAACCTTGCAGCAGCCAGATAGATCATTCAACTCTGCCATCTGTGGTCAGCACCCAGAAGGTAAGAACCTGTGGCCACTTGTCTGTTTCTGTCTTCAGGCCTGACTTCCTTTGTGATTTTGCTCTTTTGACCTTATTGTCTAGTGGCTCTTTCCCTCACAGATTGTCCATTTTTCCCGCTGTGTAGTAAACAGACTCCTTATGTTCTCAACCTCCTGACTACATGTTATTTCTACTCTTTTCTCTTAACTAAATTTGGCTTCTTTCTGCAGAGATCATATCCCCCGAGAGGGCGTTTTGTATTCTCCTGTATGGGGAGGTCAGTATCCTGTCTTCCTCTCCTTTCCCTCTCCAGTGCTCATATCTAGTCTTCCACCCTGGGGTGAAATCCCCTGTTCCTTTAAAGCCCATGAATCTGGTTTATGGACTCTTTTCTTACTCTGTGCTGTCATTTATTGTTTGTGTTTTCCCTCCCCCTCATTTAAAAAACAAACAAAAACTTCTGGCTCTTGCTTTGTGGGCTTTCTTCTTAGCTAAGTATTGTCATTACTTTAGGACACTCTAGTATCTGGAGAAAACTTAGCTAGGCTCCTCAGTTCTTTAATCAACTCTACTGACTTGAATCTCACTTTCTCCACCTGTTCTAAGTCACACCCTGGATTTTGTCAATCTGGAACTATTTCAGTTCTGAAAATTTATAGAGCTCTCTCATTGAGTCTTCCAGTTCTCTCCTTCAGCCCGTTGCACTACTTCTTTTCTCCAGTGTCACTGAGAAGTCCAGGGCATTAGCCCTCTGTGTTCTCGGCCTTTCTGTTACTCCTGTCTCTGCTTCCCTTTCTGTCTTATTTAGATTTCATGGCTCTTCACTTAAACAACTCTTTGGTCAACATCCTCTCTTGATTTTCGTTTTGTTTTACCTACCTAGCGAAACTCAGGCCCAGATCAATACAGCTGTCTGCTTCATGGTTTCCAACTGTCCTTGGACTCTTTGGCCCCTGACAGTCTTTCTTCTCTTAAGTGATCTCTTGGGATTTCCCACAGTGGCTTTTTCAAGTGTTCCTCATTTTGCCAGATTTACTTTCCCTTCACTTAGAGCAAGGAATCTTGCCTCTCTTTTGGGGGGGGGTACTGGGATTGAACCCAGGGGCTTTCTTCCTCTGAGCTACACCCCCGGCCCTATTTTTTATTCTTTATTTTTGAAACACGTCTCACTAAGTTGCAGAGGACCTCACTAAGTTGCTGAGGCTGGCCTTGAACCTGTGATCCTCCTGTCTTAGCCTCCCAAGTACTGGGATTATAAGCATGTGCCACCATGCCCGGCTTTACCTCTTAATTTATAGATGGAATAGAAGCCATCTGATTTGAATTCTTAACTTTGTGTTACTAAATATACCTTCCTATCTAGGTGTGGTGGTGCATGCTTGTAATCTCAGTACTTGGGAGTCTGAGATAGGAGAATCGCAGGTTTGTGGCCAGCCTTAGAAAGTTAACTTAGCAAGGCCCTCTGCAACTTAGACCTTGTTTCAAAATAAGAAATAAAATAAGGCTGAGGGTTGGCTTGGAGATAGAATGTCCCTGAGTTTAATCCCCAGTACTGGAAAACACACACACACACACACACACACACACACACACACATACACACACACACAAACACAATGTGGTTCATTCCTTAGTACCGAAAAACACAGACACACACACACACACACACTCCTACCTTTTGTATCACCAGTCCTTTCTACAGTGAATCCTATTTGGATCTCTTTTCTAGATTTTTAATCTGCCCTTCTATATTGTTTTGCATAAATTTTAAACAAAATGGTTAAAAATTGTACACGTTCAGTCTTATACCATCTCCATCCCGAGGTCCTTTTCACTCTTCTCTCTTCTACAAGACCAACTTACTGAAATAGTTGTCGCACCCCTTGAACTCATTACAGCTTATTTCCTCAACTAAAACATTGCAACTGTTTTCTTCGCTGTCCCTGCAGTGTGTCTTCTCCACTGGCTTCTCTGGCGCCATCCTTTTTAAAAATGTACCTCTCTGTCTGCTAGTGCATTTTCACAATCCTCCCTCAGAAAAGTATTCTGTCATAGGCCTTTTGCTTTGTTCATTATATATGTTCCCCTTGGGCGAGCTCGTCTATTGCTGAGGCTTTATCATCTGTGTGACAACTACTTCAGGTTGCCATCTCTAGCCCAGACTTCTTCCCTGCACTTTATTTTATTTTTTTATTAAAAAATTTTTTTTGTGGTACTGAGAATTGAACCCAGGGGCATTCTGCCTCCAAGCTACACCCCCAGCCCTATTTTTTTTTTTTTATTCATTATTTTGAAACAGGGTCTCACTAAGTTGCGGAGGGCCTCACTAAGTAGCTGAGGCTGGCTGTGAACCTGCGATCCTCCTGCCTCAGCCTCTCAAATACTGGGATTACAAGCGTGCGCCACCACACCCAGCTGTCCCTGTACTTTAGGTGTCTGTGTCCACCTGCTTAGTATGTATTGGTACTTAGTTACTTCATAGTCACTGCAAACCCAGCATGTCTAAACCCGAGGACTTCTTGTGTGCTCTTTAGGTAAAACTCTTCCCGCCTCGTCTTGGTGACTGGTGTTTATCCAGTTGCTGGAGCTGCTGAGATAACCTCCCAAGTGAACTTTTTGCTGTGAGTTTTGTCACTCCATCCCACATCACTGGATTACAGGGATCTTTCCTAGAGTGATCCTTCTGAAAAACAACTGTGACCATATCACTGCCATTCAGTGCAATTCAATGACCTGATTCAGTGATCTGATTTTACCTCATCTCTACCCACTCTTACATATACCTTGCAGCTCTGTTTTGAGTTCTCTCTAAAACAGTTCTTTTACCTTTTATGGCACCAACTCTCATTTTTGAGACCTCAGTTTATGGGTCAGTTTTCTTTGGGTCCTGTCTTTGAATGTCTAAGACAGACAGGATTAGGAATTTGTACTTTTCCCTATCTAGCCTTTATTTTACTGTGTGCTAGTTTCCCATTACTGTGGAAAAAAATACCTGAGATAACTTAAAAGGAGGCAAGGTTTATTTTGGCTTATGGTTTCAAAGGTCTCTGGCCATGGTTGCTTGATCTGGCGCTTTGGGCCTGTGGTGGTTCAGCACATGACAGTGGGAGTATGTGGCCTCATGGTGACTGAGAAGCAAGGACAGAGAGAGTAAGAGGCTGGGTCCCTATATCTCCCTCAAGGGCACACTCCCAGTGAGCTAACTTCCTCCCACTAGGCCCCATCACCTCCCAGCAGCACCACAGGCTGGGACCTTTGCTAGACACTGAAGATCCAAACTCTAGCAGACTATTATAAGCTGATTTACTTTGATCTCCTACCAAACTTTAAGTTCCTTGAGGGTAGAGACTCTATTTTTTTTTCTTCTTAAATTCCTAGTATCTAGCATAGTACCTGATATATAGTAAGCCCAATATTTATTAGATGGTTGGATAGAGTGTAGTATTTTAGGATTGAAAGAAACTGTTATCTGTATAGAATCTGTGCTCCAGATTTTCAGGGTGAATGATAATTGTTTGGTATTTGGTTCTTTTGCTAGAGATAAAAGTTTCAAAGTCACATTAATATCCCAAAGCCCTCTCTTAATGTTTTGCCCCTGGTTTCAGTAGTTAAATAACTATAGGTAGTATGTCTCAAGGCTTAGTGTTTCCCAGTTTTGACTAGTGTCATCTGGAAAGCTTAAAAAATTCTATTGGCCCAACATCACCAAATAAATTATAGAATCTTATTTATTTATATGGTGGTATTGTGGGTTGAATTTAGGGGCACCCTGCCACTGAGCTACATCCCCAGCCTTTTTTATTTTTTATTTTGAGACAGGGTTTCCTAAGTTGTTCAGGCTGCCCTCAGACTTGCTATCCTCCTGCCTTCAGCCTTCCTAGTAAATTTTATTTTTATTCTTGGAAGCTTGTCATCTGTTTTCCAGCCTGTTAAAAGTTGATCAACAGTAGCCTTAATGTTCTTGGACGAAAGGAAAGACAGATAAGACTGTATAATGTCATTTCTAGGTGTGTCAGCCATTGAGCATTTGACAATGAGGAGTCCTTTTCTACTTGGGACCCCTGGATCATGATCTGTAATACAGAATTTGAGCAGCAAGTTTCCATCTGGTGTAGTTGCTGTATCCTCTCATAGATTCTGTGGTTTGAGTCACTACTATTGTATCACACGCCTCTATAGGATGGTCTGACAGATTAATTCCCTAGAGTTTGGCCTGATGTAAATAGGAAAATTTGGTTATTATCACCAGAAGGAACAGGTTGTTATTTAATTACTTTTCCATTTTAATGCTATTTCTTCTTTGCTTTTAGGGCTGAAACATCTTCTAGTCAGCCTTTTGAATTTTGAGTTGTTTGTTAATCAGGTTAATTTTTAATTTTTTTAAGTATGAGCTCACACTGAGTACATTTATTTGTGGTAATATTACCTGATAAAGTCTCTTTTCTGCTACTCAACTGGTATAATATTTATGGTTTGGTCATTGCATTAAAACTGCTATATCTTTAGCACTTTAGAAGGATGCAAGACTGGAAGAATTATTTGCATCAGTGCATGTCATAGCTTTGAGAAACTTAAATGCTTGAATGATTATAAATATTTTACTCTTGTCATTAACAAACAGAAACGGAAGATAGAACGCCAGGCCTATAGTAGAGACACGAAAACAGGTTAGACTTTACCTTTCCTCTTCTTCCCTAGGTCATTTATGTAGTAGTAGTTGTTTGTTTTTAATCTTTATATAAAATATTTTCCAGCAAACTAGGAGTTTATGATTACTGTTCAGGATAGATCTGGATTAATTTTCAGAATAAGCCTGTGTCTAAAAATTATGTGGCACTTGGGTTCAGCAATTGATGAATAGTTCAGGAGTCTACAGTCATCATTGCTGGGGTGAAGATAGTTGATGTTGGTAACTTCTTAAACCTCAGGAGAGGAAGGCAGGGGCTGGGAAGTTGTCTGTACTTTTGGCTGTTTTGATCAATGCTCTTTTCTTTTGTGTTGCCCATTATCTTGTTTATTTGGGGCTTCTTAGTCCAGTGGAGGCTTTCTTAAAGATTGTGGGTGTAAATAAAATATGCATATTCTTTTCCCTCTGCTAATGACAGTATAAAAACATCCTTTGCTTTCAAGTTTGGTCTTTTGTGATGAATTGGCTCTCAGAAAAATTACTTATTCTAGGTGCAAGTTTTTCATTTCTTGCTTCTCCCACCTTCACAGCAGGCACAGTTGGCTTTCCATTCAGACAGTGAGTGTGCCTGCCTGTTAGCTGAGGGAACTCAGCCCACAAACCATGGGTCTCAGCTTGTGCTTGACAGGACTGTGTTAAGTGACTCAGGGAGTCTGAATTATTCATTCTCCTTCCTCATCCTGCTGTTCATATCAAATTCCTGCTGTGTCTTTGGGGCATCTTGCCAGTCTTCAGCATAATTGATTTCCTTCCTATGTGGCATGTGGGGTGTGTGTGTGTGTGTGTATGTGCACACACATGGCTTGTGCCATTGTTTAAGCACCCCTGATTGTCTATGATGGGGGTTTATATTAAGCACATGTGGGCAAAAGCACAACAGTTCAGATCACTAAAAATATAGTAGACTTGCTGCATTTATAATCTAAAGGAGAGGTTAGAAGTGGTCTTATTTTATTGTCCAGGACACAACATGTTCTTCTCAGTTAACAAGGATTTGCCATCTGATGAATTATGAGGAAGATTTTTCCTGTGATTTGATTGGAACACTTGGGAAGGAGACTGTTCTTTTCTCTTTTTGTTCTCTAACCCTGTTATCTCCTCTTCTATGTTTTTCTTTGAGAAGACATCTCATTTAGAGCTGTGGATGCTTAAGAACCAGGAAGGATATAGGGATGATCTAGGCAAGAGATGGCAAACTATAGCCTGTGGCCTGACGCCTGCACACGGGGTTGTGTTTAGCTTAACAGTATTTTATTTATTTTTTTGTGGTACTGGGGATTGAACCTGGGGGTGTTCTACTTCCAAGCTACACCCCCAGTCCTATTTTTTTAAATTTTGAAACAGGGTCTCACTAGGTTGATAAAGTCTCACTACTTGCTGAGGCTGTCCTCGAACCTGCCATCTTCCTGTCTCAGCCTCCCAAGTACTGGCATTACAGGCGTGCACCACCATGCCCAGCTACAGCTTAACAGTATTTTAAAGACATTCAGATTTAACATTTAAACATTGGGAAAGCTCACATGAAATTGAGATTTCCAGCTTTTCTCAGCGCTCCTGCTTGGTGGCAGCCTGTAGAAGCTGGGGAGTGGCTGTTTCTTTTGGGAGCAACCTGTTTGCTCCAGTGCTGCAAGGTCGGTCCCCACCTGTGCACATCACTCCTTAGGCTGCATCTGGCGAGAATCGCCCTGTCAGTCTAAGTGGTCTGCCCATTTCACAGAGGGGATGGGATTTGCCCAAGATTGTGGAGGTTGTAGGAACAGCTTAGGGTTCTTCTCTCTCGGCTTTTTTTTATTTTTTGCAGTACTGGGGATTGAACCCTGTGGCATTCTACCTCCGAGTTACACTCCCAGCCCTATTTTTTATTCTTTATTTTTGAAACAGGGTCTCACTAAATTGTGGATGGCCTCACTAAGCTGCTGAGATTGGCCGCGAACCTGTGATCCTCCTGTCTCAGCCTCCCAAGTACTGGGATTACAAGTGTGCGCCACCATGCCCGACCCTCTCTTGGCTTTTAGTTTATTGTGATTATTTCTATTCATTTATAATTTCTGCCACTTAAAAATTTATATATGCTTTTTGTTGATTCGAAATATTCATTGTGAATGTATCAAGAATGTGAAAAGGAACATGGTAAAGACCTCTACTTTTGATATGGGAATGAGGAACCAAATGAGTGTGCCTTTGGAAAAAGTCACCACTGCCATTACTTTGTCATGTTCTCTTGTCCTATTTTCTCCTGCCACTTAACAATCCTCTCTAATCACCTTAATTTGTGTCCTTGTTTACTGTCTGCTTCCCAAGTAGATTGTAAGCACTGTGAGACAGCGATGGTGTCTTGTTCAGTGGTGTGCTTCCAGTGCCTAGAACAATGCCTCCCTCGTAGTGGATATTCAGTGTTTGATGAGAAAATGGCTTGAGGCGGAGGTGGCATGGGGGGCGGGGGTATGAGTTTTCCGAGCAAATCAAGTAAGGGTGTGCCGTACAGAGATACTGGTATGAGCAGAAGCATGGAGGCATGAAAACACATGGTATGTTCTTGTGCTTCTTTGGGCTTGCTCATGTACAACAAAAAACTATTTTTAACACAGAAAGACCATCTGGATCTTTGGTTTAAAAAAAATAAAGAAACTAAATGTTTTTCTGAGTAAAAAAAAAAAAAACTCCACTACAGTCTTTTTGCCTCCTGTACTCTTTTAGCAGGATGCTGGCCATTCATTATCATTAATGATTTATAGAGTCTCACTAGCATATTTGCCGGAGCGTTATTAGATGACAGATAGGAGACAGGGGTATGGTTCTAATGTGCCTTGTGTCTGGCAGCAGACTTTGCCTTGGTGCAGAGCAGTCTAATATTTTGCAAATCCAGAACAACTGACGGAAGTAATTTTTATAGTATATAATGGACCAGGCAGTGAATTTGTGAGGGGTAGGGCAGAGGTGCTCAACCTCAGCTAGCTGTACAGTAGCGTCTCCTGCAACACTTCTGTTGCTTAGGCTATGCAGTGCCCAGACCAGTTAGGTCAGCAGTGCTGGGGGTGGGGCCCAGGAGCCAGTATTTTAAAGCATTTCCTCAGATGATTCCAGCATGCTGCCAAGATGGAGTACCAGGATTTAGGTGGGCCACAAAGGAGGGAAGTGAGACTGGCTTTTGTGTAGAGTTATAAGGAGGGATACCAAAGAGGACTGTCATAAGAAGATTAGTTAATTGAAGAGAATTATTAAGAGAGAGTCTGAGTAGAAGAGGAGGAACTCTATTTTAGGAAATTGGTTTAGAAATGTATGATACTTAGAGCAGTTGGAAATCTCCTGAGTGGTGTCAGAGCTAAAGGGGTGTGCCTGGGTGTTGTGGAGGGGAGAGCCCGGGCTCCCAGTTACCTTCCACAGACTGCAGCTTTCTAGTCACATGAGACGACAGACATTGCTCTTGAGGTAAAACATGGGTTGTGGTTCTAGGTTTCCCACAGATTAGTTGTGTCCATTTATTTCAGTGTACCAACCATTTGTCAAGTGCTGAACACTGTGTTGGACTCTGCAGACAAATTAGATACAGCTCTTGTCATTTAGGATTTGACAATGGAGGGAATTCGTTTGGATAACCATTGTTGGCAGTTCTTAACTTCTCTGGGCCTTTCTCCATCTGTAAAATGTGGGGATATGATGAGGCTACTTCTGAGGTTACTTTGAGCTCTGACACCTTATTACAATGATTCCAAGTAAAATCTAGCAAAAACAGCACCTCTCCAAAGTAATTATTGTAGTTTTCTTCAATAGGAAAAAAAATCTAAGAAAAAGTACCACTAAAGGATATAAATTGAAACAATGCCAAGATCATTTTAACTCCTTTTCCTATCTTACTTTTCTATCAGGTTCTTTTTTGATTTTGATGAAAATAGTTAGTAGGGAGATTCAAGAGCAGATGGTCCTGGTGAGGGGAGGAGGGAAGTAGCTAATGGATGAGAGTAAAAAAGGGGCCTGCTGCAGAGCTGAAGGCCCATTGGGCAAGCGTGCTGCTCCTATCGGTTTGGAGTGCTCCCACTGTTTCAGCACCTTTGGAGTGCTCCCACTGTTTCAGCACTTTGTTGAGGAGTTGCTAACCACATTCATCACCCAGATGAAGTTGGCTGTAATTGGGAACAAATCTCATATCTTGTCAGCAGCCCCCAGGATAACCTTAGAAGAACTGGGGAGATGTGTGTTTCAGAGGATACTCTAGTATTGTGCATTCATTGTTTTCTTGGGTGCCTCGTAGGGGAGAGAAGGACAAGGGTAAAGGGATAGAGGAGCCCTAGCAAACTGTGTTGGGAACTGGAGCTGAATGGGAGGGCTGTGGTCTTTTTGTAGGCTATACTCTCTTGTTGCTGGTTTGCTCTTGAGGATGTAACACTAATAAATATGATTAGTGTATTTTTTCTTTCTTAATAAACGGTGTGCTTAGCTGCTGCTTTTGTTCTAAAGCTCTCTATTCAAGACTACTAAAGGCTCATTTTTCTTAGGTAAACATTGCCCTCACTATATTGTTCCTGTATAGACACTGTAGCATGGTTTCTATTCAGATATCCTGTACCCTCAGACCTCAAATTACTGGCCAACTATTTCCTTTTCCACTACCCACTTCCCTGTTCATTCAGCAGTTTTTGCATTCACCCAGCACATCTTTATTTAGCACCTGTATGCTCAGCACCATGCTGGCTATTGAGGATGTGGAGCTAGTCAGAGAGAGGGGTAGTCCCAGTCCCTGTCCGCAGAGTCTCCCACTGTACCAACCAGATTGTTGAGTAACTGGGGATCTGGGGGAGAGGGTTCCTAGACAGGCATCAGGCCAAGCTGGCTTAGGTACAACCAAAGCAGGGTGGATGTCAGGAAAAGGGACCTGGGAGATGTAACCAGAGCTACCTTTCTGTGTGTTTTAGACAGTGGAGGAAATAGAGAAACACTGGCTCAATGAGTAGAACACAGGGTTGGGGAGTTAGGACCCTTCCTGTTTGGTCTTTTGTGTTCAGCTTTCTTTGCCTCCTGTTCCTGGCAGCATATTATCTATTCCTCTTAAATTATGTGAGCCTGAAAAGAATGGAAAGGAATTGGCCCACCTGCATGGAGGGAGAAGGCAGCATTAGGGATGTGGGTGTTTAAAAGCTCTTGGCATGACTGGCTATAAGTACAAATGGCTATTTGTGTTACCCTTTATTGTAGCTGTTATGCCTACATTCCCTTTGGTATGCCTCTCTACAGGGATAATTGTAGGGTCCTAACTTACATCTCTTCCTGCTGCCAGATAAAATAGATGCTGATGTGTTGTGCATTACAGAGTACACAGTGAGTTCTGTGTGGGCTATCTTCTTACTGCTGTCTTAATATTTTGGGGCCTCTGGAACATAAGGGAAAGATGTTTTTTTTTGTATGCAAATACACATTGGTGAAAACATAAAAATGAATATACTAGATTTTACTGAGGTATTGACCCCCAGATGGAGCTAAATATACTTTGGTGAATGTTTGCATTTTGAAAGTGTTAAATACCAAGGACTGATATCCAAGGAAAAGGTGATCTGTCTGTGGAATCCAAGGAACTGATTATGTTCTGGGTACACCCTGAGGGATTGGAACAGAAGGAGATGGGTCATTTTTTCCTTGTGACCTTGTTCTTTTTACCTTTCTTCAGGCTCCCAGCCAGGGACGACTACCATGCAGTTGTGGTGGTGATTAAATGTTTATTGCACTGCTAAAAGCCCTTCACAGGCTTAGAATTTATGTCACAGCAAAATGGAATCACTTGCTGTTTTCTCTCCTCTCTGCCTTGGTTAAAAAGAGGTTTATTTTGGCTCATGGTTCTGGAGGTTCAAGTTCAAGGTCTGGTTGGTGACCCCGTTGACTTGAGCCTCTGGCAAGGTGGCACCTCATTTCAGCGTAAGCACTCACATCTTGAGCCAGAAAAGCAAAGAGAGAAAGAGGAAGAGACTGGGGTCCCACAATCCCCTTCAAGGGCATGCCCCCAAGGGCCTAATGAGCACCCATAAGGCCTAATCTCCTGGATGTGCATAGCACCTTCTAATAGCACCACCCTGGGGACCAACTCCTTAATTTAGGGACACTACTCAAATTCAAACCATAGCAATGTTCTTTCTAGATGATTCCACAGCACTTCTTAAAATTTGTCTGTCTCCCTTGTTAAACTGTTATTGTGCCTTACATTTTCCCTTCACTTCAGTGAGGTATATAGTCTGTATAAGAAGTATGGACTTTAACCCCACTTGGTTATAACCAGAAGAAAACCATTTCACTTGCACATCATTGATGGTACAGTCTGCTTTTTTGGGAATAATGTGGCCTCCAAGTTTACTTGGAGATTTGGTAGAGATTTAGGATTTTGCTCTTGCTTTCACACACAAGAGTTCTTCTTTTTCTCTGAGTAGAAAATCACTGGAAAGCTAGGGTAGGACTTCTGGCAGTAATCCTGTTTAGTAATAATTGAGCCAAACAGTTCTAATCTCAGCACAACCACCACTTTAAAAAAATGACCCCTTTAAACAAAACACAGATTACCTCTGGGGATGATGAAAACTTAAGGGGAAGAATGGTTTGAGACCCATCAAATATGCTTGTAGGGCCCCTCCCTACTTTTCTTCTTTATAGTTATTCAAACCTTAAAGAGGAGTGTGTGTGTGTGTGTGTGTGTGTGTGTGTGTGTGTGTGTGTTGATCAATCAGATAGTATCCTTTCACTTAAAATCCAAGTATGTTCTATTGTGGCCACTAGTGTCTTGTTCCATACATCTCACAGATATTATCTTCCACTTTCTAAAGGGCCAAACTGAATTTGTGGTGGAATGAGGAACTACCATTTTCTGCACAAGCGAAGGCAAGCCATAGCACCTATAATCCATTACTACTTTATAAGTAAAGGCTGTCTCTGTTATATTGAATTCCCTGAGAGCAGGGATGGATTGATTGATTTTTAAATCCTCAGCAATTAGTACTAATGTTGGTATGTACTTCATTACATGGTGGTTCCCTATTGGTTGAATGAAGTAGCATGGTATAGTAGAAGATTGAAGGTTCTAGAGTTTGATGGACCTAAAGTAGAATAGCACTTGTTAGCTGAAGGACATTGGACCAGGTTTTAACCTTTCTGGCCTTTAGAATCAGCTTTTCTTGTGAGAATCAAGACATTGTGCCCTCACAATGCCTGGCAGTGGATGGCTATTATTTTTTTCCTCAATAATTTATTTTGAAATAATTTTAAAATTAGAGAAACATTACCAGAGCACCTTAACCCACCCAGACTTCTATATTCCTTTCATTCATATTTCCCAGTTGTTACTATTTTATTGCATTTGCTTTACTGATCACTCTGTGTGTATGTGTATACATAGACCCTTTTTCATTATTGCTTTTCTGAACTCTTTTGAGAACAAGCTGCAGATGTGAAATCTCTTCACCCCTGAACACTCCAGTGTGTAATCCCCCAAATAGGACTTTCCTATTCAACTATCGTGTAGCTCTCGAAATCAGGAGGCCGATATTGGTACCATTCATCCTCTGACCCCATTATTGCCAGCTGTCCCAGTAATATCTCTGGTAATGTGTGTCCCATTACCATGTGTGTCCCTTCAGACTTCTTCAGTTTGAAGCATTTCTCAGTCTGACTTTCTTTCATGTCCTTGACATGTCTAAATTTGGATCTGTTTCCTCATGGCAGGAATAGCACAGAAATGATAGTGTGCTCTTCTCAGTGCATCAGATCTGCAGGCAAATGATATCCGCCTGTCCTCTCACCAGCAGTAACAGTAACTTCGATCACCTGGTTAAGTTGATATCTGCCATGTTTTTCCACCTTAAATTTGCCATTTACCTTTTGTAATTGGTTATTATCTTGTGGGAAGGTATTGTGGGATTACACCACTCTCCTGCTCCACCACAGACCTCTCCCTTAACAGACTTAGCACTTCTGAAAACTCTTTCCTGAACAAGCCACTTCTGTGAAAGTTGTCAAATGATGAGCCTCTATTTCTGTCAATCTGTCCATATTTATTAGGTGTCATTCTATTATATGGAAGAGTTTTCTCATTTGTTCTTGTTCTCTTTTGTTCAGTATATTTTATTTCAATGGGTTATTATCCATTTTTATAATTCTGTTTCTCAAGCTGTCCCCAGTTTGGCCAAGGGAACATGCCTGTGTCCTTGTGACTTATCCCTATCATTCGTGAAACATTTCCTTACTTTCAGACATAGGAAGATTTTCCAAGCTTATTTTGTTCTCTTCCTGCCCAAACCCTGGAATTGGCCATTTCCAAGGAGGCTTGAATCTTTTAAATGGAAGAAGATTTGGGTACGAGGTCTGCGCATTGCTGCAGGGGCGTTACAGCCTCTAGGTTCCAAGCAGACAAAACTAAAGAACATATTTGTGGGTGTGGGTGTATATCACACAGATACATCTTTATTTCTATATCTGTGTGTGTATTATATATTTTAAATATATATATAACATACTGAACCAGTGCAAACTCATAGTTTTATATTTTATTTTATATTATAAACCATGAGTTCCTACTGATAACTCCATCTTAAACCTTCTATCCCTTTCCAATAGTGAGAAACTGGCTCCTCAATGTATTTACTTCTTTGCTCAGTGTAACCAGTTTTCTAACCAGTTACTGTCTCCTCCATCTCTGTGTTCCACCCTTCATGGCTGGGAATCCTCAGTCAGTGTGTCCTTTGGTTTATTCCTCCATGTGGCCTCCCAACCTCCCTACAGTTTCTTACCTTCATCACACCCCTCACCTCCGCCCCCCAACTCTCCCTGCCCCCATATCTTGACTTCTGGGTCTGCTGGCCTGGGCATCCTTAAAATTCCTCAGCTCCCCACTTTATCTGTACCCTTAGTTGTTGTACTGCTCTGTGATGGAAGGAGAAGGGGGCTATTATTATTTTATGAGGGGGATTTTATAAACACACATATTTGTTTATTCAAGTATAATTTACATGCAGTGGAACTCATTCTTTTAAGATTACATTTTTATGAATTTTGACAAATATAATACAACCATGTAACCATTGCCATCACCAAAATACAAAATATTTCCATCATCACAAAAAGTTCCCACAGGCTCCTCTGAAGTCAGTCCCTCTTCCCATCCCCAGCCACTAGCCATTGCTGGTCCGAGTTTTGTTCCTATGGTAATGCCTTCTCTGAAATGTCATACGTATGAATCCTGTACTATGTAGCTTTTTGAGTTTTGCTTCTTTCATATAGTGTAATTCTTTTGAGATTCATCTGTGCTGTTTTGTGTATTAGTAATTTATTCCTTTTTATTGTTGAGTAATTATTTATGCATATACCACAATTTATTTACTCACCAGCTGATGAACATTTGGGTTGTTTCTAGCTTTTGACAATTATGAATAAAACGGAAATAAATTTATGTGCGTAGGCTTATGTTTTCATTTATCTTGGGTAAATAGGGGTTGGATTGCTGGGTCATATGGTAAGTGTATGTTTAACTTCATGAGAAACTTCCAAACTTTTCCCCAAAGTAGTTGAGCCATTTTTGATTCCCATCAGCAATGAATGTATCCATATTCTTTCCACTATCTGGTATTATTGGATTAGAAAAGAATAGAATCGGTATTTAGTGGTATATCTATATGGTTTTAATTTGTATTTCCCTAACTACTAATGATGTTGAGCATCTTTTATTTGCATATTTGCAATTCATACCTCTTTCACTTGGATCTGTTTAAATCTTTTGCTGTGTGTGTGTGTGTGTGTGTGTGTGTGTGCGTGAGCACATGTTACTGAGAATTGAACCCAGGGCCTTGTGCATGTTATGCTAGGCAAGTGATCTACCACTGAGCTACACCCCCAGTCCTCATTTTTTAAACTGGGTTTTTTATTTGCTTAGTTCAGAAAGTTTTTTAATACATTTTTGGGGGGTATTGAACGCAAGGGAATTCTGCCTCCAAACTACACTTCCAGCCCTTTTTATTTTTCATTTTGAAACGGTCTCATCAAGTTGCTGAGGGTGGCCTTGAACCTGGTTCTTCCTGTCTCAGTGGACTTCCCGAGGGATTATAGGCATGTACCACCATGCCCAACTAAAGTTTTTCTATACATTCTTAATGATCCCTTTTTCAGATATGCATTTGCAAATATTTTCACCCATTCTGTTATTAATTTCAAATTACAAATGTAAAAAATTATAAATGTGGCATTTTTAGTATATAAAAATACTGGATTGAGCCGGGCGTGGTGGCGCACGCTTGTAATCCCAGTACTTTGGGAGGTGGAGACCGGAGGATCCGGGTTCGCAGCCAGCCTCAGCTCTCTCTCTCTCTGTCTGTCTCTCTCTCTCTACTTAGTGAGGCCCTCCGCAACTTTGTGAGACCCGGTTTCAAAATAAAGTATAAAAAAATAGGGCCGGGGGTGTAGCGTGGAGGTACAACGCCCCTGCATTCAATCCCCAATATCGCAAAAAAAAAAAATATATATATATATAAAAATACTGGATTGAATTCTTTGGGGCTTACCAGTGGCCCTTGTACTGTGACTCCCCAAGGGGAATGTTTGTGAGAGGAAGCATCTAGGCTGGGGGAGGTAGGGGTCTTGGAGGATCAGGTAGAATTGCCTCTCCCCAGTGACTGGAGGTTACTTGGTACAAAAGGGGAGGACGGATTGAGGGAAGAAACCCAAGAGGGGTGGTAGTGGTGATGGCCAGTTTTCTATGGGAGTGGGAGAGTGGCAACATATAAAGGCAGGCAGCACTAGAGGAGCAAGGGGGTTTTACAGGGAGTGTGTTGAAAGTGCTGAACCTAGATTAAATCAAACTGCAACCTGCAAAGAGTGTTAACAGCCTTGGTGTTCAGCTGCTTCCTCTGACAGGCAAGAGGTGGCCTTAGAGAGGGGGTGGGACTCAGTGAAGAGAACGCGGGTCATGAAGTGGCAGAATTAGATACAGATGCAGATCTTTAAGGACAGCAGAGGAGGAGGTCTTAGTAACGTATGAATTCTAATGACGTATAGTTTTGTTATTTATATTCACATGATTTATAAATATTCTAGTATTTACTTAATATTTACTAAAATAACAGTAATAAAAACAATGACAGGCCGGTTGTGGCGGCGCACACTTGTAATCCCAGTACTTTGGGAGGCGGAGACCGGAGGATCCGGGTTCGCGGCCAGCCTCAGCTCTCTCTCTTTCTCTCTCTCTCTCTCTCTCTCTCTCTCTCTCTCTCTCATGAGGCCCTCCACAACTTCGTGAGGCCCTCTGCAACTTTGTGAGACCTGGTTTCAAAATAAAGTATAAAAAATAGGGCCGAGGGTGTAGGGCAGAGGTAGAATGCCCCTGGGTTCAATCCCCGGTACCGCAAAAACAACAACAACAACAAAAAACAATGACAGCACAATTAATAATTGAACTGGTAATAGTTTGACTAGAAATCAAATTGGAATATATCTTGGGTCAAAGAAAAACCACTAGAAATCAAATGGAAATTCATTTTTGGCAAACAAGGAAGTTTGGTTCTAGCTGAGACCAAAATGGAAAAGATACAAAAGACAGTAAAAGATCATAGGTGTGGGTTTTCCTAGTTACACTTAGCTATGGAAATACAAACTCCCACAGTTAGGATTTGTTACCATTAGAATTGCCTTTGGATTTACACAGAATGATCAAAGGAAATTCCTAGAGAGTCTGATGACGATAGTTATAATTTTATTGGATTCCTACTCGAAATCAGGCACTGTGCTAGGCTTCTTGCCTTTATATATTTTTGCAGAGTATTTGGTGATATTACATTCCTGTTTATAGATGCAGAAATTGAGATTGAGAGAAATTAAACAATCTGCCCAAGGTCATATGACTCAGGATGCGACTGAGCTGGGATTCACCCCCAGGACTGTGTGGTGTCACAGTTTGTTTCCTTTTCACGACACCAGTGCTAATTAAAGTGTCATTTGCAGACTGGCATTATTCCACTCACTGTTTATTCCCAATTCATACCAGATGAGTACAGAAGTAATTTGACAGAGTAAATTTATGAGTATGGAATCCAGTAATAAGAAGTTTGGGCTTGTGTTTTATATGTCTTTGAATTTTAAGAATTTCTCTTTTCTGCTTATTCATATTACTTGAATGGACATAGGTGGCTCCTCACAGTCGGTTTGAGCAGCCCTTCTATCACACTGCAGCCCAGCGTTGGGGACACTTGCATCAGCATGGAGTTTGCATTAGCGCCGGGGCTACTGGAACTTCAAATGGCTGGGAGCCAGGGTCAGAGAGGGAGAGCCGGAGCAGAGGCGAGGATCAGGGGGAGAGTCTTGGGGAGCATTTTACTTTCCTGTGGTTGCAGTAAAGTGTGTGGGGCTGCCCTACCTTCCTGGTCAGATGTAGTGTTTGGATCATGGCTGCCTTTCTACAGAGCCCTCAGTAGCAATGCTGGTGGTGGTGTCTTAGGTAGCAAATGTAGGAATTCATAGAGATACAGTTACTTGAAGGTAGGAGTTCAGAAAAGCTAAAAACTCCTTTCCTCTTCTGCAGGCACACACAGGCCACGTACCTTAAACTGTTTCCCTTTAAGGAAAAGGCTGCAGTTCCTTGGCAGGGCGGTGAGTTTTGATTGGCCCCTTCTCCTGCTGTTTGCCAGGAAGAGTCTGACCAGTCAAGTTTTGTTCAGAGCTGGTTTGGGAGTCAGCCAAGATATGCCAAGTTCTCTGGACCTAATTTGAAGTGTACTAATGTTTCAGGAGTGGGCCAGACCCCTCATTTTCATATGCATCCCTGTAGTTCAGGTTTCCACAGACAGGGAGATGAGACCCTCCTGTTTCTGGAACCCCATCTCACAGATTCTCACTTCTCTCTGGCTTCGTTTGAAACATTACCAGTGTAGGGAGGAGGAGGGGGAGGAGGGTGTTGCTCACTGAGTAGAATATGGTTTTAAGAAGCTGATTACCTAGAATGGTGTACCCTAAGCAGCGTCCAAGGACTAGAGCCCACTCCTCCTGCAGGTTACTTAGGACTTGAGATTAAGGAATGAGGCCTCAGGAGGATTAGTTTTCTCTACTTCTAGATAGGAAATGGTAAAACAGGCCCTCTAAGAACTAGAGCAGTCTTAGTTGTGAAGGGGCTGGAGATGAGGGCAGATGTTGCATGGACCTCTTGCTAAAAACCTAACGTGGTCTGCAGCAATTCCTACCATTTCAGTTCTGTCTGAGGGCAAGGCTGCCACAAATGACAGTTCTAATTTCAAACCCTTTACTTGCTCGATTGGTCTTAATCCCTAGAACTCAGCCCAAGGTCAGGAGTTAGTTCCCGGCTGCCATAGTGGAACTGTGGTGCCCTGTTGAGGGAGTCTCAAGTGTGCCCCTGTGGTGACCATGTGGCCTGGGAGGGCCTATGTAGGTCTGCCCCTCTCTCTACTGATATAAACTACTTATTTAACATATTGACCCCTGTGACAAATATAGATGGTTTATAGTGCCAGTCTTTTAAATTTCATGGTGAAACATAATTTTCAGATTTATTAAACCCTCTTAACAATTTGATAGAAGGAAGAAGATAAATCACCCTAAAAAGATGTTGACTCTAAAGGAAGGCTAGTGGAAGAAGCATCAGTCAGCAGACTTCTACAAGACTTTGTAATTACAGCACAACACAGTCATCCTCAGTATCAAATGGGGGTTGGTCCCAGGACTCCCCGTGGACACCAAACTCCACAGATGCCCAAGTCCCCTGTATAAAATGGTGTAGTATTTGCTATAACCTCCATGCATCTTTCCATTTGCTTTCAATCATCTCTAGATTACTTATAATACTCAAATACACTGTAAGTGCTATGTAAATAGTTGTCATACTCTATTGTTTAGGGAACAATGATGAGAAAAAACTCTTACGTGTTGGTACACAGATAGACTTTTTTTTTTTTTTGGTACCGGGGATTGAACCCAGGGGCGTTTTACCTCCGAGCTACACCCCTGGCCCTATTTTTTTATACTTTATTTTGAAACCGGGTCTCACGAAGTTGCAGAGGGCCTCACTAAGTAGCTGAGGCTGGCTGCGAACCCGTATCCTCCGGTCTCCACCTCCCAAGCACTGGGATTACAAGCGTGCGCCACCACGCCCGGCCTCAGATGGAATTTTTGTTTCCAATTTTTTCCAATCTGTGGTTGGTTGAATTGTGTATGCAGAACATGTAGATATGGAGGCTGACTTGACTCATCAATATCAAGTCTTGAACTAAAATTACCTTTGAGCATCTCTGTGTCTCTCCTGTAGATTATAACTTCCTGAGGATCGGGCAGTTTCTTATCCTTTTTTGTATTCCTCAGAGAATTGGACCTTCTTAGTAGATTCAATAAATATTGAGTCAATTACATAAATAAGAGGCTTTTAAACTGAGCACAAAGGATGGAGTTATATTTCAGTAGCTTATTTGTGAATTTAATTCTACTGGTCTTGGTGCTGCATTTCTCTGATCAGGTTGCCGGCCCCAGATGGCTAGCCTGGTACTTTTCCTTAAATATTTTAGCTTCTTGCCTTCGTAATTATTGGTTTCTAAGCAGTATAAGGACAGGGACTGTGGCCTTCAGAAGAGTTGTACTAACTGGCAGGCTCTACCCAGTTTTCCCACCATATATATAACTCCTTTCTGTATAGTCTTTGGGGGCAGTAAGAATCTGCTTTAAAATGATGATTCCCAGGTAAAGTTGGAGGGTAGTGTTGTATATAACCTTTTGTTAAGTATGTAGAATCGGAAGGGATATGGTACTCGAAAGACTGCCTTACCCCCACAGTTTACTGGTGAAAAGATAGAGTCACAGCATGATTAAATAATGGCTAATGAATGGCCACCCAGACTGTTTTCTAACTCTCCTGAGTCAGTCCCAGGCAGTTGCCACTATCAGAGAAGTCCCATTTTTAATGGAAAGCATCAGTAAAAATCGATTTCCTGTAGAAACAAATGTTGGCAATTTAACATAGGCTTGTGAATGGAAAAAATATTTTCCTTTTGAATTCTAGAACTATGCCAAAGTTTCTTTTTTTCTACTTTTTTGCATGATTGAGAAGACAGGACAAAACAAAAAAGTTTTATAAATGATATGCTTCATTTAAATCCTTGCAGAAAGAAAAGTAGGCCACTTTGAATTTCTAAAAATGGCATTAAAAAAAAAACCCTAATCGTGAAAAGAGGAATTTTAGTTGCACAAGTGCCATTATTTTCTGGGGGTTCCTGGGTCCAGAGAGGATGCTAGCTCTCCAAATGCTTTATGTTCTTATATGACTCTCCTTCATAGTGATGAGAGGAGAAGAGATGGAGAAAAATACTCTGAAGAGTGAATTGGGGTAGGGGAGGCAGGACAAGGTTGTAGGCAGGAAAACTGAATTTAGTAGTTTCAGAGACTCTCTCTCTCTCAAGGAAAGGCCTATTAAGAGCCTGGTCCTAACTGATTCCAGATGGGCCCATTACAGTACAAAGGTTTTCAGTGTGTTGGGTTGGGGCTGACCAAGGGGCCCCTGAGCACTTCCTGTGCAGCTCTGCAGTTGTACGCACCTAATCAGAAACAGCCGTGACTGCCGGAGCTCGCCAGCAGCCATCTAGTGTTCTCTTTGTGCCTCCTTCTGGGAACTGCGCTTTCCTTCTTGCCCGATATACCTCCCCTTCCAGTCTCCTTTCTTCTCTGATCTCTTCTCCATTTGTTTTCAGGGAACATTAAAATATTATATATATATAAAATATTACATATATATGTATACACACATGTTACATCTGTATTCTCATTCTCTCTTCTTGAGGGATGGGAACAGAGAGGAGGAGAAAGAAATGGTCGAAAAGGTGTTCTGAATATTTAGGAAAAAATATTTTTTAATATACTTGAGAGGCATTGTATCAAAGTGGGTATTGGGAATACTAGAATGTGAAGAAACTTGGAAAAACAAACACTTTTTTTTTGTGGTGCTGGGGATTGAGCTCTGGGGCATTCTGCAACTGAGCTACACCCCCAGCCCTATTTTTTTTTATTCTGAAACAGGGTCTCACTAAGTTAACACACACTGGCCTTAAACCTGCAATCCTACTGTCTCAGCCTCCCAAGTACTGGGTTATAGGCATGTGCCACCACATACAGCCCACTCTTTATTTTTAATTTTTAAAATCTTGTCACCCCTACTGGATGGTTCAGAGTATTATGCAGGGACTATTTATGTACATTGTAAACTGAGGCTCACTGGCTGTATCTGGCTGTGTGCTAATGGGTGAGTTCAACAGAGACTTTAAACATAGTGCAGGTACGAGGTGCGTTGTACTCAGTCCCAGGCAGCACTGCAGCAGCATCACCAAAGAGCATGCCTACTGTACTCTGAGGAGGTCTAGGATTTGCTGTCTTCTTAACTACTGCAGTATATCTTAGGCACTCTGCACAGCTTAAAAGAGGGTTTTGAGGTGACACTCAGCTACAGGCACTATGAATAGTTCTTTTGGACCCTGTAGACTCTACTAGGGATGCATTTTATGTATATACGTGATTTTCTATTTTTGGTTTAACTTCCTATTAGATTGAGGGTATGCTTGATCTCAGTTTTCTGAACCTAGCTGATTGCAGAAACTCTGCTGTTCAGGGATTCATCTGGGTCTTTGCAATTTCATTCTAATCCATTTAGCTATTGTATTGATGTTGTTGCATTAATGTGAATTTATTAGGATAGACTATACAGGCATAACACTCTCACCAACATTGCTTTGTTTTCTAATCTGTCCATACTTTTAGTGCCCCCTTTGACCTTTTATTAATATGATTACATTTTTTCTTGAGTCAAACATGAAGTTCATTGTCTGGTGAAAAAACTTTATGCTGTTTCTAGGTAGTGAGGTTGTCTGGGAGATACAATTTGGAAGCTGAAATACTTGAGTTTTTGGGATGTTTCAGTGTTAATAGACATAATGGGTCAGAGTATTTGAAATGGGGAGGGCTTAAGAAAAGGCACAGCCACCCTCCTTAAGAGTGAGTCTTAGGTATAGAGCATTGCACTGAAGGAGAATTAACTTGATTTGTAACCATCAGCTCCTTGCAGTAACATTCTCAGTCTACCGGTAGGATCTTTTTTTTCACTTTTATTTTTTAAAATTCTCCTTTGAGTAGGTATGAAGAAGAGAAGGTAGCTGAGGTGTTTTTCATTTGTATGATTTTGAGTGGCTGTTATTTGCCAGATACCAGATTCATATTATTTAACTCATTAGAACCTTAGGATAGGTGGTCTCATTTCCATTTGCAGGTAAGAAAACTGTACTTGCTTAGGGTCACACAGCTAGTAAGTATTAGAGACCCAGGTTCAACCTGTTATATTTTGGGTCCAAAGGTGGTACATACTCTTCCACACTCAGAGTTAATATAGGTCCCAAACCTTTCTCAGAAAGAAACTTTTCTAAAGGGAATGTAGTGATGTAAAAGAGAAAAAAAAAATTCAAAAAAATTTCCTGTCATCCTCTTCCCTTCTTAGGTACGCTAACTTCTTGCCTCTGATATATAAAAAGCTGATACTGGAGAGAGGAAGGAGGCAAACCATTTAGCCACTGTTCATAGAGAGACTTCAAGGTTCTAAAAGATACTTTTTAAAAAAAATTCTTATTGGGAGTAATTGCAGATCCATATGCACTTGTATACAGCTGCTTTTGAGCACCAGGAAGGCAGACACTCTCATCTGGAGGCAGGTGGATCCCCCCCATCTCCTAGGGCACTGTGGAAGGAGACCAGATAAGGGGCTTTTGAGACCCCACTTCACTTGTACAGCCCTGGCTACCTTTGGGATACACATTTGTCAAATACTCTGAAGTGCTGTGTGTAAGAGGCACCCAGTTTGCAGCTCTGAATTCAGGCTGCACCCAGAAATCTTGCTGATTTGTCCAACCAAAGACAACATTCAGAATATTGGGGATAGATTAGGGGTGGAGACAGTACTAAAAGGAAAAATACCTGGAATTGACTGGGGTGAATCTTTGGGTTGAGATCACTCTGAGGACTCCTTATATTGTTTTTTTCTTTAATACTTATAACGATTTGTAACTATTTATTTATTCACTTACTTAGTATAATGTCTTTTTTCCTAATGTGACTAAACTTTATGAGGGCGAAGCCTATGTCTGTTTTTCATACTGTATTCATGGCACTGGTCCTGGCCAAGCCTTTGCCTGTTATTTTGGGTTAGAGGATTGACGGAAAAATTTCATGAAAAGAGTTTTAATTCCATAGACTTTTTTTTTTTCTGTTTGCTTCCTACATTAGCTTGATATCCTCTCTTAAGCTCCACTGATGGATTTTTGCTTTATTTCAGAAAATATGCTCAAGGCCTGGTTCACTTTGACCTAAAAAATTAGCAGATTTGCCCCCCACCCTCCCTTTCTGCATGTTAAGAAGAGCAGCACAATTCTATTTGAGGCTTCTTATAAAATAGGAGAATAAAGAAAACTCAGTGACTGTTTGCTTTAAAAACTTTCTGCTCAACTAAAGTGGTTTAATGACTATTCTTTCCTTTAGTCCCTTTAAACTTTCCATCTTGAATTGACCTTCCCTAAATTTATCTTTTTTAGGGATATCTACCTATCTAAACTTATCTTTTTTAGGGATATATAGGCCTTTAAAAAACCTAACCCTTTTCCCCAAGACCAGGAAGAGAGATAAGTAATTATGGGCAAGAAAATTGGGAAATATTTAGTCAAAATGTAGGTTTGAGTGGGTATGTGAAAGCATGTGTGTATACATATACATGTTTTCCCTTCCCTTCCCTTCTCTAGCTAGAGTGACCTAGATTTTTTTTATTCTGGAAAAAATTGCATAATTTCTGGATACTGTTATTTCTTTTAGGTAGTTGGGCTAGAACTTAGTGGATTTGTAACTTCCTTTTTTAACGTCTTTCTTGTATTCTTAAGAAAAGTGCTAAGTGATGTGGTTTTCAGACATGTTTGTTAAAGAAGCATAGCAGCAATAAAGTGATGCCTTTGCTCTGCCTCGCCTTCTGTCAACCAGTTATTTCTCTCTCCTTCGTAAAATACTTGAAAGTTCTCTAAGTTCTCTAAGTTTGTAGGTCTTCGTTTTCTCTCCCTGGAATACCTTTACCATCCTCTTTTACCACTCCTTGCTCATTCTCTGTGCCCCCTTCTAGAGCTAGACATTCCTTCTTTTTTTTCTTTATTTTTGGTACTGGGGATTGAACACAGGCATTCTACCTCTGAGCTACACCCCCAGGCCCCACTTTTTTGTGGTCTGGGGATGGAACCCAGGGGGATTCTACCTCTGAGCTACACCCTCAGCCCTATTTTATTTTTTTAATTTTATTTTGAAACAGGGCCTCACTAAGTTGCTGAGACTGGCCACAGACCTGCGATCTTCCTGTCTCAGCCTTCCAAGTACTGGATTACAAGCATGTGCCACCATGCCTGGCCCCCCCCCATCCCCTTTTTAAAATTTTTTATTTTGAAACAGGGTCTCACAAGGTTGCTAGAGTCTCACTACTTGCTGAGGTTGTCTCAGCCTCCCGAGTACTGGTATTATAGGCGTGCGCTGCCACGCCCAGCTAGCCATTACTGTCATTAGCTTGATTACTGTCGCCACACTATATATACCTTTACTGTGTTGCATATCACACCTAGCTGTGCTTATGGGTCCTTCAGTGCTAACCTTTTGAGATTATCAACTAGCATTTGGTAGGTATTCAGTAAATACTAAAAATAAGAATTATTAGGTATTATTTTCTGAAAGATAGCTGTTTTCTAAAGAATATAAAATAATCATAATATTTGACATTAGTAGACACATGCTTTAAATATTTTTGCAGGATAGGTAATATTTCTCAGTAAAAGCAAGGGTATATGCTTACAAAAGGGTAGATATTGTGACTACAGGAGAGACTGATATTAACTAGTTCACATGGTGTTGGACACATGACCTTGGCCTCTTTAGCATGGTCCTTTAATCAGCTGATTTAATTTTAGTGGGATTCCCTGGAGAAATGCTCTGGATTTTTATTTAGAAAGTAGAAATCATAAGTCTAATGTATAGATCTTGGATGCATTAGAGTTTGTGGATTAAATCCAATAGGTGAGGGCCTGAGGATATAGCTCAAGGGTAGAGCTCATGCATAGCATGCACAAGGCCTTGGGTTCGATCCCAAGCACCAAAAATCCCTAACCTAGGCATTATGATATTATGACTCAGCCAGTATAGGCATTATGCCTATAGTAATTTTTTTATCTCAAATATTATAAAATTAAATTCCAGAATATGTTATCTGAAGTTTTGTCATTTCACTTCAGCATGTATTTTCTCAAGCTGATTTTAATTTTCTTGTTTTTTTTTTTGCGGTACTGGGGATTGAACCCAGGGGCATTCTACCTCTGAGCTATACCCTCAGCCCTATTTTTATTCTTTATTTTTTATTTATTTATTTATTTTTTTGCAGTACTGGGGATTGAACCCAGGGGCATTCTACCTCCGGGCTACACCCCCAGCCCTATTTTTTTATTCTTTATTTTGAAACAGAGTCTCACTAAGTTGTGGAGGGTGTGTGAGTAGCTGTGGCTGGCCACGAACCCGGATCCTCTGGTCTCAGCCTCCCAAGTACTAGGATTACAAGCATGCCCCACTACACCCCGGCTTGGTCTCACTAAGTTGTTGAGGTTGGCCGCAAACCTGCGATCCTCCTGTCTCAGCCTCCCAAGTACTGGGATTACACATACGTGCTACCACACCTGGCTCAAGCTGATTTCAATTTAAAAAGATCTGAGTGGAATCATTACCATTTGTCTAGAAGTTTAGAATAATAGAATTAGAATAATAAATTAATAAATATCAAGCATCTGCATTGTGTTTAATATTGTTAGTAATACATAAAAAATATGACTTTGCCCTTTATGTCAAAACTTATGTTTTATTGATGACAGAGAACACAGACACAAATGATTTTTAGATGCTTCTTTCCAGCCCTGATTATCTGTAAATGGGAGGCCAAGTAGAAAACTGCATAAGCTTTGGAGTTCTTACAGATCAGGGTTAGAATGCTGGCATTATTATTATTATTATTATTATTGTTATTATGTACTGGGGATTGAACCCAGGGGCATTCTATCTCTGAGCTACACCCCTAGCTCTTTTTTATTTTGAAACAGGGTCTTGCTAAGTTGCTGAGGCTGGCCTCAAACCTGAGATCCTCTTGTGTCAGCCTCCTAAGTACTGGGATTACAGGTATGTACCACCACACCCAGCTAGAATCCTGGCTTAAAAATATTAAGTAATAAATTAATATAACCTTGATCATATTGACATCTGTGGAACTCTTGTTCCTTTTAGCAAAGTGGAGATAAGAATACGTACAACTTGCTGTTTTGTTTTTATTTTTGAAAAAGTGACAACCCATATAAAACCCTGCCACAAAGTAAGTGCACTTAATGCATATTTGAATGAAACAACAGATAAATAGAGCTTTAATTACAGCAGTCCACTTAGTTCAGATCCTTGTTAATGGATTTTATCATGGTACCTGCCTCAGTCTTCCTGCGGAGAACAGGGTGGCCATCTGTTTTTGAGAATGTTGAGAAGATCCTTAGAACAGTGCCCATCATAGTTGTGGAGTCTTCCCACCGTTGGTGTACACAGGAATGGTTTGGCACAGGGACTGGCTTGTTAGGAGTCAACAAGGAGTGAAATAAGAAAGGTGGGCTAATCATATTCTGCCCTCCCTCCCAGTGAAGTGTGAGTTTCAGTTGTTTATCAGTACAGATGGCACTTGCAAAGCTTTATTCTAGATGTCTGTGTGTTAACTGGTGGAGCATTTTGACTTTGCTAGATATTCCAAATTGTTTACATCCTGTTTGTGGCAGATGACTATTTCTTATCATACTAGGTTATTTTCCTTTCATGTGTTTTTTTTTTTTTTGCTGGGAAGTTGGTTCCCTAGAGCCGACTTTCTGCCCTGCAAACTGAAAATACAATTTTCCTGGGTGTGTCTTATTTTTATCCACTCCCTTTCCTACTACAAGGCTCTGACCTGCTTGGAGCTTTTCCTACTTGGTCACAATTGATGCTTTGTCCTTCAGAGTCTTATAGGACATAGCCACTGGGTTGATTCAAGTGTTCAGCAATCAAACATGGCTCCAAGAAAGAATTACTTCCCCAGAATGGGGAGTGGGCAGCTTGAGCTGGGAAATGAAGCCCTGGCATATTCAGGCATCATTTAAGGGAGAGCGAGTAGCAATTTTAAAATTAAGAGTTTGGATTAAGAAAAAGTAGGGCCAGCTCCAAAATTGAGTAGTAGTCATAAATTGGTTGATATTTGAGGTGAATATCGCTGGATTTTACTGGAAGTGGAAACCTTTGTAGGAACTGTCTATGGTTCAGGAAATTATAGACCTTTTATGGCTTATCTCTGGTTAGAAAAGAGCAATTTTCTAGAAGTTCCTGTTCTTCCTGTGTGGACTTTATATTTCTGATTATATCCACAAGAATTTTACTAATAATGATTTCAATTTACTCTTTTAGTCCTTTTGGCCGAGGGACCAAGTTTACATTGATTTTGTCAATAATTCTTAAATCATCCCTGTGTGGGAGCTACTTTTTTAAATGATGTATGTGAGAACTTGTTCCAGTTTACATATGGGTCAGTTCCTGGGAAGGAAAATTGGTCCCAGAATTTGTGGTTCCAGGTTTAGTGTCTTTGGTCAGAGACATGTGTGGTCTTTTTACCTCACTTCCCTCCCCAGTTTTTCTTCCTGTGATGGAGGAAATCATATCAAACAAATAGTAAGAGAATTCAGTCTTCCTAGAGGAGGAGACTGTTCTGCCTTTAGGCATGGTGTCCTGCTCCTTGGCTTGGGATGGAAGGAAGCAGCAGAAGATGGAGGTTCAGCACATGAAGTGTCCCAACTAATACACTAACACACACACACACA
>PVJS01023448.1:0-29590 GCA_004027185.1 Glis glis | reverse complement strand
CTTTATTTTGAAACTGGGTCTCACGAAGTTGTGGAGGGCCTCACTAAGTAGAGAGACAGGGAGAGAGAGAGAGAGAGAGAGAGAGAGAGAGAGAGAGAGAAAGAGAGAGCGAAAGAGAGAGCGCTGAGGCTGGCCTCGACCCCAGATCCTCCGGTCTCCGCCTCCCAAAGTACTGGGATTACAAGCGTGCACCACCATGCCCAGCGCCCATCTTTTTACTTCTGAAAATATGAGTCCTATGCTTGGAGTGAAGAATCCACATGTCTTCCTACCATCTATTAGCAATAGAAGGCCACTACCCACATCCACAGAAATTAAGGTTGTGTTCATATTAGAGACGGCCAACCAGATGGGCATGCTGGCACGATGACCTGCTAGAGTACAAGGACGTTTAAAAATATCATCATGGGATGATGGGAAGTTTTACCAAAAATGTAGAAAAGTATTATTCCAGAGATTATAGTAACTTAGATGGGAGGAAAATACACCACTGGATAAATAATCAAAGAACTAGTGTTCTAGTGGCAGGTCTAGTCTTACCAGTTATGTGCTCATGAATGCTGTATTCTGCCTCATTTGGAGAACAGGGCTTGAATAGTACCTGATGTGTCTACTTCACAGGGCTTTTACAAAGACTAAATTTCTATGTGTACAGAATTATTATTTCTTTTCTGTGGTACTGGGGATTGAACCTAGGGGCATTCTACCTCCATGCTACACCCCCAGAACTTTTTATTTTTTGCTTTTTTTGAAACAGGCTCTTGCTAGGTTTCTGAGAGTCTTGCTAAGTTGCTGAGGGTTAGGGTAGCATCAAACTTATGATCCTCCTGTCTCAGCCTCCTAAGTACCTTGATTACATGTGTCCCCCACCACACCTGGCTTATATTTGTGCTTCTTTATCACAGAATACAGATTTAAAAAAAAATCCTACGTCAAGAAGTTTTTCTTTCAGTTCTCAAATTTCTATGTGGTTCTTTTTAACATCTTCTCAGCCATTTTTTTTAATAGTTTACAGTTCCATATGGTTATGTTTTAAAAGGACTTCCATTTCCTTGAATATAGCTGTTCTATGAATGGGCCTATTTTTGTGCCTGTTAATTAATTGTGGTGCTGTGTAGTCTGGCTGTTATCTGTGATTTTGTGCTGAACATTAATAATGAAAAAAGTTGTCATTAGAAACTATCTTTTAGACAGAACTTTTTTTTTTAAACCCAGGGGCATTCTACCTTGGAACTATACCCCACCCAACCCTATTTTATTTTATTTTTATTTTGAAACAGGTTCTTGCTAAATTGCTAAGGCTGGCCTTGAACCTGTGATCCTACTGTCCCAGCCTCCCAAATACTGGGATTATAGGCATGCACCGCCACACCTGGCTAGGCAGAACTTGAATTGCTTCTTGCCAGGCTCCTGGTAAAACTAGCAGTTTAGGACACAGTTGCTCCTAGTTCCAGGTTGTTTGTTTTCTGAGCAGCCTGGATTACATCATCATCATCATCATCATCATCATCATCATTATTATTCTTTTTTGGTACCCCGGGGCATTCTGAGCTACACCACAAGGCCTATTTTATTTTATTTTATTTTTTATTTTGAAACAGGGTCTCGCTAGGTTGATAAAAGTCTCACTACTTGCTGAGGCTGTCTTCAAACCTGGGATCCTCCTGTCTCAGCCTCCCAAGTACTGTGATTACAGGTGTGCGCCACTGCACCCTGCTCTGGATTACATTAAAATGGATTGCCAGTACATGGAAGGGCTGATCACACCTAATTCTATGGTACAAGCTATTGATTTTTTTTATTATAAGGGTTGCTTTGATTAGCACATATTAATTGTATTTCTTAGTGGGATTCAGTATGATATTTCCACGCATGCATACAGCATACATTGATCATATCCAGTTTCATCCACTGGCTGCAAATGATAGGATTTCGCTTTTCTTTATGGCTAAGTAGTACTTCATTGTATGCATATACCATACCTTCTTTATCCATCCATCAGTTGGTGGCAAAACTGAGCTTATTTTTCTTGCTGATCTCTGTTCTTTGTCCAGGTGATGAATGCTTTCCTGGATCCTTAGTTCTTTTCACTTTTAGAAAAATGTTTATTTTTTTAAAACTTTATCTAGTTTTTAGTTATTTTCAGTGGGAGGCAGTTATCCAGATTATGTAGGCTGCTGTTGTCACAAATGATATCCATCTCCCCACTGCTTGTTATACACGGTCAGTCGTGCCTTTATATAATCCTAAAATAGATGATCATAGCATTTTAAAAAATGTCCACAGGTGATAAAATTATCTCCTGAAATTGACATTCAGTATTGCCCTGAGATTGTAATGCTGTACTCTGGATTTGTACTGGGTGATCCTTGAGAAATCCTATGTTATTGGCTATACTGTTGGTTTTTCACCATGTTAGTCCTACTTAGTCCTACATTTGGTGCGTGGGTCTCCTCTGCTTACTCCTATGAGTCAAGAAAGGGATCCTCACCATCAAAGGCTGAGTGCTAAAAGTTAAAAAATTCCTCATTTTACTCACTTATAGGATTTATCAGAATACTGAAAATAATACTGATTATAATAGCCAAAATATTGATTCCTTCCTTTCTGTTCTTAGTTCTGTACAACATATAGTCATTTAATTCTCAGAAAAATCCTACGAAGTTGGTAATGTATGGTTGCCATCTTACAGACTAGGAAACTAAGACAGAAAATTAAGGTAGAAAATATGAGATACTTCATTATAAATGCCCTTTTGACTTATATCTATGTCTTTTAGTTATGAACCTTTTACTTACTGCTTAATAAGAACAAGTAAGGCAAGGAGAATATTTTTTAAGAAGCCTCTTAAGATAGGAATGCAATAACCAAAATGGTATATTCTGCTTTGGATTTATAATGACCCCCAGACCTCAGGTTGTCATAGATGAGGCAGCCATGTTGGAGACAGGGCTTGGTTGCAGAGGAGAAGTCTCTGAGGTCTGTGGCCTTGACGACTATATATAGTCTCTCCTCCCCTTGCTTGCTCTCTCTCTCTCTCTCTCTCTCTCTCTCTCTCTGATTCCATCCTGCATAATGTGAGAGCAGAGTCCTTCCACTCTTGCTCTCTCTCTTTGCTTCCCACTCTATACTCTGAGCTCTGCAGACTTCACTGGCTTAATGTGGACTGAACACTGAAATCTCCAGAACTGTGAGCAAATCAATCTTTCTTCCTCTAAGTTGTGGTCATCAGGTGTTTTGGGTCAGAGTCGTGAGAATGCAGATGGAAACAGTATCTGTAAACATACCCACATTTTTAAGTCTGTAGAATCTACTTAAGGTTTACATTTGGAAGTCATCTGTGCTATGCCATTTTGGATTTGAATGAGCATGGCATGTCATCTAGGCCATGCTAAACCAAGTAACTATGACTTCCCCCAAAGTGTCTTTAGGAATGCGCAGGAAAAGCTTTCAAATGCACATGGTGCTTGCTTCATATGTTCTAATGAGCTCCTCCAGGAAGACGAAGGGGAACTGGTCCTTCTCAGTCCTCACTTACAGTTTCTCCTGGGAGAATGTAGATTTCTTCAGGAGTATTGAGGGAGGGAAAGGCTGATGTTCAAACTTCTTTGTTATGTGAAGGCTAAGTGTGATTGGAGGAGAATCTACATAGTAATTCCAGTTTTGGTGCTAAAATCTTGGGCGATTGCTTCATTGTATGTCTCTTGAGGATATTACAATTATTAAACCCATGGAGAGTATGTCATGAAATGAGTATTTTAGACTCAAACTGATACCATCAAATTTTTTCTTGCACTGTTCTTCACTGATAGAGCAGTCTCTGTCATCTTGAGTAGGGTAGGACTTAACCTTACTGCAATGAAAGTATACACTGTTTAATTTTTAAAGATTTATACATATATATTACCAAATTTGCTGTGCATACCTGTTGCACAATTGACAAGTTTCTTGCTCATGGGGAATCCCAAGCCGTATTTCTGATTATGATTTTCTTTTCATGACATCTGTTTAGAGCTAACACATTCTGTTGCCAAATTAGGTGTTTCAGACATCACATCAGGATAATTTGTGCACATAGCCAACTCATGACTGAGAATTCTTAAAGTGTTGCTAGATAGACTTATAGACTCTAAGTAGATATTGATGATTATTTAAAAAAATAGGAAAATAATAGTGCAATGTCTGTGCTTCTTACTGGTATTAGAGCGAAACTCCACACCAGGAAGTGAAACTGAAAATAAGTCAACGAAAAAAAAGTGTCATGATTTATGGATAACATCAATGCAGCAATATTGCTTTAAACATTCTGAGATCTGTTTGAAGTTTCTTGTTGCTGAGGTTGCCTATAGCGATCATTATCTCTGGTTTCAGGAATCAGATTCTGTAGTCCTTATACTAACGGCCTTAGTTTTAATTTAGGTTAATGTTAGGCAAGAGTAGTTGAGTAGAGAAAAATAATATTTGTAACAGAATCTATCTTCTTTTCCATCATATTTATTTTATGATTTTTATTTTGGTTCTTGTAACAATAGAATTTTAAACACGGGAAAATTGTAATTGGTTTGGTACAAACTGGTTATCTTTTTCAATGAGCAATCAGTTTAGTTATAGATATCAACACAATTCTCCAGAATGAACTGTAATACAGTAACTGTTTTCCTAATTTGGGGGGAATTTTAATTGTGAAAAGGTTGGTTTTCAATGTAGAAAAGGTTATGGATGAAGACAGATACTCAAAGTAAGATAATTCAAAGCCTGCAGGCAATCTTAATCTTGGTGACTAAGTCAGTGGCTTGATCTTAGATTTGACATCTCAATAGAAATATGGCGTCTTTCTGTGCCAGCTACCACCCAGCGCTGTCCTGAGTCATTGGTTTCTCCTGGGGAACACTGGTTGTGGATTCAATGATATCAATTCCTGTGGCACCATCCCTGAGCCATAAGCAAAAATGTTCAATCCAAGTCGGAATCTAGCCCAGTTTGGACTAGTTGGAAATTGTGTGTGATACTGGCTGCAGGAAATAGGGCAAAGCATTCTTAAAAGATTAGTTGGATAATAATTTATTGAAACTGAACACCTTTCTCTAAGCATTTGTACTGCACTCGCTTTGTAGATAGTCTCTTGTTAATCCTTACAGATCTTAGAAAGAGATGGTCAGGAGCTGGGTGTGGTGGAACACACTTGTAATCTCAGCTACTCAGGAGGCTGAGGCAGGAGGATCACAAGTTTGAGGCCAGTCTGCATAACTTAGTAAGATCCTATCTCAAAATAAAATAATAAAAAGGGCTAGGAGTGTAGGTCAGTGGTGAAGTTCTCCTGGGTTCTTTCCCCAGTAATGTCAAACAAAGAAAAGAAAAAATATCTTTATAATAATAATAATAACAACATCTTTCTGTACATGTTATTAATATACATTTGACATATGAATATATCTGCAACAATTTTAAAAATAATAAATAATAGTATTGCTTATAATTTTTATATTACAAGAGAGTTTTAGGCATTCAAAAACTCATGTAGTATTAGAAGTGCTAAGATGTTGAAAGAGAATAGAAGATTTTGGGAGAAGATCACAACTATATATATGTATATATATATATATAAATTATATATATTACATAATAATTATTATTGAGAATATGTTAGTGAAGAATGTGAATAGCCTAAGTTGGGTTTTGAAGGTATTTTCCATCATTTTTCAAGACCAGGTATCATTTGTCTAAATTAATTATTTTATTTTTGCATGTGAATTTTCAGTTACAGCACCATATGTTGAAAAGACTCATTTTTTCATTGTATTGCTTTTGCTCTTTTGTCAAAAGTTAGCTGACTATACTTATGTGAGCCTATTTCTGGGCTCTGTATTCTCTTCCATTGATCCATTTGTCTAGTCTTTCACTAATCACACCGCTTTGGTTGCTGTAGCTTTATGTAATCTTGAAGTCAGGTAGTATCTATACTCCAACTGTGTTTTTCTCTTTCAATATTATGTTTGCTTTTCTGGGTTTTATGCCTTTCTATATAAGTTTTATAATCAATTAGTCATTCCTCTAGAATAACTTGCTGTGATTTTTTTTTTTTTTTTGCGGTACTGGGGATTGAACCCAGGGGCATTCTACCTCCGAGCTACACCCCCGGCCCTATTTTTTATACTTTATTTTGAAACAGGGTCTCACTAAGTTGCAGAGGGCCTCACTAAGTTGCTGAGGCTGGCCGCGAACCCGGATCCTCCTGTCTCAGCCTCCCAAGTACTGGGATTACAAGCGTGTGCCACCACGCCCGGCGCTGTGATTTTTTTAAATGGGACTGTGTTGAATCTATAGACCAAATTGTTTTTAGTGACATGACATCTCTGTTGAGTCTTTCTGTCCATGAACATGGAATATATCTCCATTTCCAAAATCCTCTTTGATTTCTTTCATGTAAGTTTTGCAGTTTTTCTCATATAGATCTTGTACATACTTTGTTAGATTTATAATTAAGTATTCCAATTTGGGGGGTGCTAATGTAATATTGTGTTTTTACTTTTTTATGATGCTGGGAATTGAACCTGAGGCATTCTACCTCCAAGCTACACCCCAAACCCTTTTCATTTATTTATTTTATTTTGAAATAGGGTCTCTCTAAGTTGCTGAGGCTGGCTTTGAACCTGTAATCCTCTTGTCTCAGCCTCCCAAGTACTGGGATTATAGTCCTGCACCACCACACCTGGCTGTATATTTACTTTTAAAATCACTTGGTTATTGCCGGTATATAGGAAAATTATTGACTTTTATATATTATCCTAATGGCCTGCAACCTTGTTATCATTATATCAGTTTCAGAAATTCTTTTTTATTGATTCCATTGCATTTTCTATATAGACAATCATGTCATCTACAAACAATGACAATTTTTTCTTCCTTCCCAATCTGTATACTTTTTATTTATTACTTTCTAACTGCATTAGCTGGGGCTTTCAGTACAATGTTGAAAAGGAGTGATTGGAGGGGATATCCTCCTTGTTCCCGGTTTTTGCAGAACAGCTTCTAATTTCTCACCATTAAATATGATAATAAGCCGGGCGTGGTGGCGCATGCTTGTAATACCAGTACTTGGGAGGATGAGACTGGAGGATCGCAGGTTCGTGGCTGGCCTCGGCTACTTCATGAGGCCCTCCACAACTTAGTGAGACCCTTTTTCAAAATAAAGAATAAAAAATAGGTCTGGAGGTATAGCTTGGAGGTAGAATGCCCCTGGGTTTAATCCCCAGTACCGCAAAAAAATATATATATAAGATAATAACTGTAGGTCTTTTGAAAATGTTCTTTATCAAGTGGAGAAAGTTTCCTTCTATTTTTAGCTTGCTGAAAGTTTTTTTTTTAATTAGGCAAAGAAGAAGAAAACTTTAATTAGGAATGGATGTTGAATTATGTCAAATAATTTTTATGCAGCTATTGATATTATCATGTGATTTTTCTTGTTTTTTTTGCTTGTTGATATGATAGATTACATTAATTGCCTTTTGAATGTTGAACAAGCCTTACAGACCCGCCATAAATCCCACTAGGCCATGGTGCATGTTTCTTTTAATACATTGCTAGAATAAATTAGCTAATATTTTGTTGAATAGTTTTGACTCTAGTCTCAGAAAAAAAATATTAGTCTGTAATTTTCTTTTCTTGCAATGACTTTGTCTGGTTTTGGAATTAAGGTACCATTGGCCTCCTACAACGAGTTGAGAATTCCTTCTGCTTTATCTTTTGGAAGAGATTGTGGAAAATTGACAAAATTTCTCCTTTATTATTTGGTAGAATTCACCAGGGAACCCATATGAACCTGATGCTTTCTGGTTGGGAAGGTTATTAATTATTTATTTAATTTCTTTAATGCATATGAGCCTATTCAGATTGTTTCTTTTTTGTGTGAGTTTTGATTGGCTGTGTCTTTCAAGGACTTGTTCCATTTTATCTAGGTTATCAGATTTGTGAGCACAGAGATCCTTTTAATATCCACAAGATCTGTAGTGATGTCCTCTAATTCAGTTTTACATTAATTTATTGTGTCCTCTCTCTTTCTCTTTTTCTCTCCTTTAACTGGCCAGGTTAAAAGATAATTGATTTTTATTGATCTTTTCAAAGAATGCATGTTTGGTTTCATTGATTTTTTTCTATTCATTTCCTATTTTAAATTTTATTGATTTCTGCTCTTTATTTTTTTTTACTATTTTTCTACTCATTTTAGATTGAGCTTGCTCTTCTTTTTCTAGTTTCCTAAGTTGAAAATTAAATTTATTGATTTTGGGTCGATCTTTATTCTTTTCTAATATAAAGATTTAATATTACAAATTTTCTCTCTAAGCACTGCTTTCACTGTACCTTACGAATTTTGATAAGTTGTATTCTCCTTTTCATTTAATTCCAAACATTTTATAATTGCTCACCTCTGCCGTGCTCACTCAGTCAGTAAGTAGAGCATGAAATTCTTCAAAGTCTCTGTTAGCATGTGGTTTATAACACATGCATTAAAGTTATTAGAATATGGTTTATAACAAATGCATTGAAGTTAATATAAGTAGTTTTGGGGTTATTGTCTTAGGTCTAAACACTGCCCCAGAAAGGCCATGTAGAAAAAGACTTTTGATTGGCATTGAACAGCAGCAACCAAACAAGCAAACCTTCATGATGCAAGCATCTTGCTTTGAGGTCACCTTTGGGAGTCAGGACTTCCTAGTCAGCCAGTACAAAGCCTGCCTGTGCTCCTGGAATGCCTGCAGTTCTGATTTACATTTTCCCCCAGTACTGGTTAAACCTGACAGCAAAGAAGTGGTAGTAGGCAAGCTGCAATGGGATTTCAAAACATGATCTAAACTCCTCCATGACTCTGTGGTGGGAGAGAAGAGAGAGTTGGAAAAGGAGCAACCTTAGCATCAAAGCATGTTTCTGGTATGCATGTTACTTATTTTCAATTGAGCTTATTTTTAATTATTCTCAAGGGAACCGTAGCCTTCTATACCGAAAGCTTATTTTAAGTTTACTGTCATCTGATTTCTAGGTGGAGCACCAGTATTCCCATAAATTCACAGTAGTGGTGTTGCGTGCCACCAAAGTGACAAAGGGCGCCTTCGGTGATATGCGTGAGTACTGTATTTGCTTTGCTGTTGAAAATGTGCAATTATGGTTCACCCTTCAGTTGCTTGACTTCCTTGAAGAGCCTAGGGCTTCCCCTTCTTTGAATGTGGTTATGTTGGGATGATAACAGTTGTACACTGCTGTTATCTATCTGAATTGCATTTTACTTTGGCTTTGCATTAGCTGAGACCATTAGCTGCGAGCACAAAAGGACTATCTTGTAACATACAGATCTTTGGGATTCAAAGTTCTGTGTAATTCTTTTTGGAAAGAGTGCTGTGTCAAGACTTCAAACAAGCTGCCTCTGTTAGGTATTATGCTTATAGGATTAAACATGCCGTGCATTTAATTCTTATGCTTTCCAGTGTGTTTGTTATGTATGGATAGCTATAGAAACTGGCCCAGGACAGGTTGGAATGAGGTAAAACACCCTGAGGATAATGTCTGATGAACTTTTGGCAGTATATTCTCTTGAAAGCAGATTTCCTTATTAAGCTTACAGTTCAAATGGTTGAGATTCACGGAGGTGGGAATACAAAGAAAAATGTGCAAATATTACAATAATGAACTTGTTAAGTCTTAGATTATTGCCAAAACACAAGAATGGGCGATTTAACCCTCAGAACAAGTGTTGGAGGAAGAATGAGATTATAACTTATCAGTTATTATAAGGCTTCCCTGCTGTATGTTGGAAAAAGAAATTTTATGTTTGTTTTTTCTCTGCTCCCACACCACAACCAACACAAGTCTTTGGACAACAGACGTGTAGGGATTTCTCTCTACCAGCAAGAAAGCAATCAGTTCTGCTGCCGATAGCAGCTGTGTCTTCTAATTCAACTCAGTTTGGTGCTATCTACCTGGATAGAGTGTCAAATCGCACAATCTCCAAGACTGCCCCCCCACTTTAGAAGCAAGTTGCTTGCTTGCTTGCTTTAGAAGCAAGCCCCATGTTGTTTTAGCTGTTCTTCCAACCAACTGGAAGTTGATCAGGGTTCTCAGAACTCCCTCCTTGGGGTTCATCAATTTGCTCCAGAGCCTCATGAAACTCAGGGTAACACATTTACTGATTTATTGTGAAGGATATTACAAAAGACACATGAAGAGAGAGAGGTGCAGGGAAAGGTATAGAGGAAGGGGCGTGGAACTTACATGCTTTCTTCAAGGTCACCCTTCAGGAACCTCCTCCGGTTTTCTGGAAAGCGCTCTGAACCCTGTCCTTTTTGGTGTGTGTGTGTGTGTGTGTGTGTGTGTGTGTGTGTGTGTGCAGTCTTCACTGCGTGTCTAATGCTAATAAACTGGGAGGGGAACCCAACAAGACCTGTCTGTTTTAGCATTCTTTGCAATCTCTCTGCACAGCCTGTCTTCCTCCAGGGCATGGGGCAGGACTCCTGGAATCAGCTGAGTCCTAAGAGCTACTATTGGGCAAGAAAGATAGGTCAAAAATGTCTTTATAGCCAGCTCTAAGACAGAACACTGAGGAAAGATTAGAATTTTCTGCCCCAAGGAAGGAAAATTCTAGGTTCCGTGACCTGATGGATGAAAACCAAGGAATATGCGTGATACTATCACACCTGCAGCAGAGACATTTAAACCAGTACCCAACGGGAAATATTTTGATGGTAAGAGCAGAGAAAACAGCATTTTCAAGGCAGCAGAAGACCTGAGTGCTTATCAGGAACAAGAACAAGTCCAACATTGCTAGCAAATAGACAACAAAGAGCCGGGCGTGGTGGTGCACACTTGTAATCCCTGTACTTGGGAGGCTGAGACAGGAGGGTTGCAGGTTCACGGCCAGCCTCAGCTACTTCGTGAGGCCCTCCGTAACTTAGTGAGACCCTGTTTCAAAATAAAGAATAAAAAATAGGGCTGGGGGTGGAGTTTGGAGGTAGAATGCCCCTGGGTTCAATCCCCAGCACCTCAAAAAAGAAAAAAAATAGCAAAGATGTAAGCAGTAGAGCTAGATAAGACCAGGATGACAAGGTCTAGCACTGAGGTTTCATCATACATGCAATAGGAAGAATTTGACAGCATTTCAGTAGCAAGTCACATGATTTTGGATTTTCATTTAAAAATGTTATGACCATAGTATGTTAAATATTAAGTATATTTGATATTTTCAAGGAGAACATGGAAAACATTTATTTTTTCAAAGAATAAGAAGGACTTGAGCTTGTTGAAATGGCAATGAAAAGACCAATAAAGAAGGGAAATTTAGGCTGAGTATGGTGGTGCATGATTGGAATCCCAGTACTTGGGAGGCTGAGACAGGAGGATTGCAGATTTGAGTCCAGCCTCAGCAATTTAGTAAGGCTTTCAGCAACTTATTTTGTTTTGCTTCAAAACAAAAATAAAATAAGATAAAATAAAGTAGGTCGGGGACAGGGTGTAGCTTGGAGGTAGAATGCTATTGGGTTCAATCTCCAGCACCACACACACACACACACACACACACACACACACACACACACGAGAGAGAGAGGGAGAGAGGAAATGTGTGTGTGTGTGTGTGTGTGTGTGTGTGTGTGTGTGTGTAGAACATAAGCTCTGTACCCAAGCAGTCAATGAATGTAGAAGAGTGGCTGGAAGTTGGTAAATGTCAGAAGTAAGGAGAACACGGAGCTAGAATATAATGGTATTAATGGCGTAAGTTTTGCATGTGCAGTGGTTTCCATGAGAGGTGGGGGAACAATGGCCATCTCTCTTCAAAACTAGTCTGAATCAGAGATTTATATTCTAAATTTTAGTCTTGAGTCTAACCCATAGAATCACCTTTTTTGCCAATGTTTTTCTTAAGTTATTTTCTTATTTTGTTTTTAACAATTCTTGGCATTTTCATCATTTTAAGTGAAAGTTCACCGGAAGAAGGGCTCCTGTGAAAAAGAGAAGTCACATTAGAAGCCAGTCTTAGAGACTGTTATATCTCACGACCTTAAGAAAGGACACAGGAGCTGGGCTTGGTGGCGCACGCTTGTAATCCCAGTACTCGGGAGGCTGAGACAGGAGGATCTGGGTTTGTGGCCAGCCTCAGCTACTTAGTGAGGAGGCCCTCTGCAACTTAGTGGGATCCCGTTTCAAAATAGAGAATAAAAAAAATTGGGCTGGGGGTGTAGCTCGGAGGTAGAATGCCCCTGGGTTCAATCCCTGGTACTGCCAAAAAAAAAGAAAGGACACAGGCCTTACAACCGAACAGGTCATACTGCTAGTTGGAAAAGCTTATTCTTCCTTCTATGAAAGGCTATGCCAGGAACTTGCCAGGCATGCAAAAGATAGACCTAATTTGACTTTAAAAAATACAGTTCTTATCTCTTAGCCAAAGCAGTAGCAGCCCTCCCCTATCAATGCCGAGTTGTGTTGTGTAGAGACACTGGGTGTCACCATGCTTAAGATGTGTCTAACAGCAATTCAAACCCTGTCCCCTGTGAGCCTCTTGCAAGTGGTGTGGATCAGATGCCTTGGCAACCTTGTGTACACCCAGGCCCTTGGCAAATGCTTATTTATTACAATTAGTATAAGGGAAGAGAGTAGCACTGGAAGTGACATTTTAAACCTACTTGAGTCAACATCGATAATAATGCTAAAAAAATGAGCCTGAGATATTGACGCATCTTACAACTCAGGGAACAGGTACTTTTTTGGATCTTCATTGTGCACATGACACAGATTAGACCCTTCAGCTCTAAAGGTCCCCCGCCTTTACTTAGTCAGCTACTTAGTGAGGCCTCCGCAACTTAGTGAGACCCTGTTTCAAAATAAAGAATAAAAAATAGGGCTTGGGGTGTAGTCCGGAGGTAGAATGCCCCTGGGTTCAATCCCCAGTGCCAAAAAAAAGTAAAGGGATGATCAATGGCACCAAGGTTATAGTGAGGAAAGTTATAGGCACACTCTTTTGAGAAGAATTCTGATGATATTATTACCTGATGAACTTGATCTATACAAATTACCAAGTAAGTTGAATCTGGCTTTGTGTGTGTGTGTGTGGGAGTACTGGGGATTGAACCTAATGGTATTCGACCTCTGAGCTACACCCCCAGCCCTTTTTATTTTCTTATTTCGAAACAGGGTCTCACTATATTGCTGAGGGTCTTGCTAAGTTACTGAGGCTGGCCTCAAACTTGCAATCCTTCTGTTTTATCCTCCCAAGTACAGGCTAATAGGTGTACACCACTACATCTGGCTGATTTGTAAATAGTAGGTTTTTAAAGATAGACAAGAATAGAACTCTAAGGATTATACAAGTATACCCTAAGACCTGAAAGAGAAAGATGATAGAACTCCACACCCTATTCTGGTTTTATAGTATCTACATTTATTTAAACAGAGAAATTTCCATAAAGTGCTACATGTTGGTAAAAAAGAATGACAGATTACTATTGGGGTTCTCTGTTTTGCTTGTGTTTATAGGCCACACAAATCAAATAGCTGTTTCTTGGTAAAATATCTGTATCTACTTACTTCGCTTTAGTTAATACTAAGATTATTAGTATTACATTTTAAAATATGCCAGGCGTGGTGGTGCACGCTTGTAATCCCAGTACTTGGGAGGCTGAGACCGGAGGATCTGGGTTCGAGGCCAGCCTCAGCTACTTAGTGAGGCCCTCTGCAACTTAGTGAGACCCTGTTTCAAAATAAAGAATAAAAAAAAATAGGGCTGGGGGAGTAGCTTGGAGGTAGAATGCCCCTGGATTCAATCCCCAGTACTGCCAAAAATATATATATTACTATTTTTATTGTATTCATTGACGAAGATTCTATTTTAACAAGCTACAGGCAGAAATACCCTTTTGCATTGTTCAAACATCATAATAAAATCAACAGCATCTTTTGAACTATTTTTTGAGGTGCAGATCTGACATTCTAGTTACAACCTCTCACTCAATGTCTTGTTTTCACCTGTGTGCACTGGATCAGCCACGGCCAAGACAGCCGCCATCCTTCCCTCAGCATGCGTGATGATCTGAACACTGATCCTGGAATGAGTCCTCCATACCCAGTGCTCCGGAGCCAACCCAGCTCTGCATTCATATGCCCATAGTTCATGGGAAGAAGCAGTTTGAAGTTCACATTTGTACCCGACTCAATACTATGGCAGAGTCTTCCTTCCTTCCTTCCTTCCTTCCTCCTTCCTTCCTTCCTTCCTTCCTTCCTTCCTTCCTTCCTTCCTTCCTTCCTTCTTGTATATCGTTATTGGTGCATTGTAATCATACATCTTATTGAGGTATAGAGTGATAGGAATACACATGAGCACATCACTTGGAACACTTCCCTCTGGGTCCCACCCACCTTCCTCCCCTTCCCCACACATGGCATTGGTATTGGCATCGGTAATATCACTTACGTAGCTAGCCAGCGTTATTTAAACTCTTACTTTCTTACTGTCTCTAACCCCTTCCTCCCTCCACTAAACTCCCTCCACCGCTCCATGGAGTCTACTCCGCTATCTAAGGTCTCTTTTGTTTCCCACTTTCTATTCAGCTTCCATATTAAGAAAGAAAACATACAATGATTCGCTTTTTGAGATGGGCTAATCTCATTTAGCATAATATTCTCAAGTTCCATCCATTGTCCTACAAATGATATCATTTTGTTCTTCTTTATGGCTGAGTAAAATCCCATTGTGTGCATATACCACACTTTTGTGATCCATTCATCTGTAGTTGAACACCTAGGCTGCTTATAAAATAAATAGTTTGCATTATTCTGGCAATATTAATATAACTCTCGCCTTTAAAGTTGCCGGAAGTTGCTAATACATGTGACACGTATCAAGCAGCATTTTGACATAGGTTAGGTGCTAAGCATTGGATGGGTGGGTGTTAAAACTCTGAATTCTGTGTTGTCTTGTTCTTCTTTTAGCAGAGTCATCTGTTTGTGGAATGACCACAGTGGCAGTGTAGTGTCAGTTGGTAATGGAGTTTTCCCTGGGCCTCTGTGAAAGGGCGCACACAACCCTGACCACAAACCTCATTTTATAACCAAATGGAATAGCTGACACGAATGCTGAATGTGTCAGCATTCACTGAATGTCTGCTCCTTTTGAATGGAGCAGGGAGAACACAGGTCATATGTGATAATGGGGGTTAGTTTTGGAATTCAGAACTAGATGAAGGCATAATTCAGCTCTAAGATGACATCAGATAATGAATATTAAGATGTTTTATAAATGATAAAATACCACATGGATATTAGATATTTTTAATGTCCTAATTATGGATACATACTGAGGGTACTTTTCTTGTCAGGACCCTTTGTTAGAGACTGAACTTCCCTTTGCAGAATCACCATGATAAAGGTTAGGGCTTCTAAGGGATTCTAGAATTGCCTGTGGATCTAACTTTCCTTAAGTATTCAGGAGACAACAGAGCTTAATATCTACCTTTGAACTTTAAGCAAAAATAAGTATCTTCAGGGGAATTATGAACTTATTGTAATTAAGCCAATTTTATAAGATTATATTAATTAATATCTTAAGGTGCTCTTTTAAGATTTTCTTATTTTTCAGTACTGGGGATTGAACCCAGGGGCATTCTACCTCCAAGCTACACCCCCCAGCCCTACTTTTTTATTTTTTATTTTGAAGCAGGATCTCACTAATTTGTGGAGGGCCTCACAGTAGCTGAGGCTGGCCGCGAACCTGGATCCTCCTGTCTCAGCTTCCCAAGTACTGGGATTACAAGCATGCGCCACCATGCCCGGCTCTTTTAAGATTTTCTTAGGGACTGCAAGCTTTTATTTTTTATCATGTCTCTGTCTGTGAGTAAATGATGTTTCATTTCAGATGAGTTCATAGCAAGATTTGGATCTAGTTCTTAATTTTTTTTTCCGGAACTGGGGATTGAACCCAGGGGCATTCTATATCCGAGCTACACCCCCAGCCCAATTTTTTATTCTTTATTTTGAAACAGGGTCTCACAAAGTTGCTGAGGGCCTAAGTAGCTGAGGCCGGACGGGAACCCGGATCCTCTGGTCTCAGCCTCCCAAGTACTGGAATTACAAGTGTGCGCCATCACGTCCGGCCTCTAGTTCTTAATTTTTAAGTGGCTGTGCCATTTGCAGGTCTGAGGTTGACCTAATCTTCCCCAAGCAGTGCTTCCTAAATTTCACTGTCCATGTGAATCACCAGGGGGTGGGGGATTCCCATACAGGAGGTTTGGAGAGTAGCTTCTGCAACTGTAACACAGGAGTGATGCAGACAGGACTGGCGCATGGAGCACATTTGGGTAGGCAGGTTCTAGCAAGCTTCTTCTTTTTATGTTTGTTTACTCTGAGATCTGCAGGGCTCACGAGCAGAACAAAGGCAAACATTCCATAATGGAATAAAGATTCTAAGGTTTTTGTTTTCTTACTGATTCTACTTTAAAAAAAAAATAAATACAGGCTGAGGATGTAGCTCAGTTGTAGGGTACTTGCCTACCATGTGCAAGGCCCTGGGTTCTATCCCCAGGACCACCACCAAAAATAAATAAATAAATAAATAAATAAATACTATCAACATTTCCTTCCCATCCATCCATCCATCATCATCATCTTATTTATTTATTTATTTATTTATTTATTTATACTGGGGATTGAACCTGGGGGCATTATACCTCCAAGCTACACCCCTAACCTTATTTATTTATTTATTTATTTTGAAACAGGGTCTTGCTAAGTTTCTGAGGCTGGCTTCAAACCTACCATCCTCCTGTCTCAGGCTTTCAAGTACTGGGATTGCAGGTGTGTACTACTGTGCCCAGCTTTTTATTTTTTAATTTCTATAAAATATGCTTAATTACATGAATATCTACATTATCATTGGGAAGGTTCAGAGAAAAACACAAGGGCATTAAAACTGTGCCACGATTATGTTAATAACTCCGGAAATTCTTTTATTTTTTTTATTTATTTATTTTTTGCGGTACCGGTGATTGAATGCAGGGGTGTTCTACCTCCGCGCTACGCCCCCGGCCCTATTTTTTTATGCTTTATTTTGAAACCGGGTCTCACGAAGTTGCGGAGGGCCTCACTAAGGAGAGAGAGAGAGAGAGACAGGGAGAGAGTGAGCGAGAGCTGAGGCTGGCCGCGAACCGGGATCCTCCGGTCTCCGCCTCCCAAAGTACTGGGATTACAAGCGTGCACCACCACGCCCAGCTCGGAAATTCTTTTATACTGGAATCGTGATCAGACCAAATTGCAAGAAATGAGAAAAAACATATATTTTTATTGTTCCAAAGATCACAGTGCCTACTTAAAGTCAAGTGATCAAATATATGGCAGGTACTATATAAACATTTATATTTACATATATGCTATTTTCCTCATATATGTAAAGATATCTTCTATATGTTTTTTGTTTTGTTTTGTTTTGTTTGTTTTGTACTGGGGATTAAACCCAGGGATATTCTACCTCTGAGCTACACCTGCAACCATATTTTATTTTAAAATAGGGTCTCACTAAGTTGCTGACGGCCTTGCTAAACTGTTGAGGCTGCCTTTGAACCTGCGATCCTCCTGTCTCAGCCTCCCAAGTACCAGGATTACCGGTGTGCACCACCATTCCTGGCTTCCATAAGTATTTTAATAGGGTATAATGCTCCCTCAATTTCATTTGTGATTGTGTGCTATTTGAGACATATCCATGAACCCAAGCAACATAACACTAGGCGCTCTGCTTTTAACCACTGAAACATTGCAAAATGTTGTTCTATTCTCCTCTACTGGGATCCTGGGTTGAGATGTGGCACACCTGTTGTATAAGTGAATTGACGGCATGAACTTGAGATAAATCCTTATTGCTACTGAAATCCTTACTGCTTTCACATACATATTTCAGAGAAAATAAGTACAAAGCCAGGTTGATTCCAACAGAAAGGAACGCTTTTAAACTGTCTTAGACAACATGCCTTCCCGTGGGGATTCTTGTGTTTGAACCATCTCATGGCCCCAAGGGAAGAAGGAACATTACGTCTTCACTTCTACCTTCCAGGGAAATGTGTACTTTATGATGAGCAAGCAGAAGTTCTAATGAGGGCCTTGTGACTTGAGGGATGCATACTGAGAACCGCTAAGATGATTTGAAATAGCTGGGTGTGGTGGTGCATGCCTGTAATCCCAGTACTTGGGAGGCTGAGACAGGAGGATCCCAGGATCAAGGCCAGCCTTAGCAACTTAACAAGAACTTGTTTCAAAATAAAAAGGGCTGGGGGTGTAGCTTGGAGGTAGAATGCCCCTGGGTTCAATCCCCAGTACCATAAAAAAAATGATTTGAAATAACTGTAAAAGCTCCCTTACAAATTGGTTCAAATACAAAGTGGTCATGGGGTGTGTAGTATTTGCAAATGTTCCATTCTTTTGAATCGTGCAGTGTTGTTGTATGTATGTGTGCAGTCCTCTGGAACAGTTGCCCTCAGAGTTAACACATCCCAGGACAGTGGTATGGATTTTCTCCATATGCACGTTCAAGGCCTTGAACTGCAGAGAGGGGACCCTACAACCATTTGCAGGGTGACGGTGCCCAGAGTCCAGTCTCCAGGGAAGAGGAGCTTATCACTCAACCTCCCTTTTTTTTTCCGTGGTATCGGGGATTGAACCCAGGGACGTTCTACCTCCGCGCTACACCCCCGGCCCTATTTTTTATACTTTATTTTGAAACTGGGTCTCACGAAGTTGCGGAGGGCCTCACTAGATAGATAGATAGATAGAGAGAGAGAGAGAGAGCTAAGGCTGGCCGTGAACCCGGATCCTCTGATCTCTGCCTCCCAAAGTACTGGGATTACAAGCGTGCGCCACCATGCCCGGCTCAACCTTCCTTTTTGTAAATGCTTTGATGAGAGGAGGGGTATTAGGTATGTGTGTAGAGAAGTATTATCTATTTAATCTTTTGAGCATCTTTAATAGCAAGCGCTTATAAAAATCACTATGAAAATGTATTATCCTGTCCTGTCCATTCTTGAATTTTACAGTGATCAGAAGCTCTAGGGAAGGGGCAGAACGTATTGTTGAAAGCTTGATTTCAAGAGGCAGATCACTGACTAGCGCTGCGTCTGTGGACCAGTTACTTGTCCTCTCCATCTCCCTCCTCATCTTGAAGATGTTGTGAGGATTCAGTAGTAGATATGTATGGAGTACTTATAGGGATGATGTGCAGTAAGTGCTCAATAAATATTACACTTAAATTTATTTCATACGTCAACATCAAAAGACATTATTTTGTAAATGTCATCTTTGTATAAAACAAAGAATATTCTTTGGAGCACTCTGTGCACTGGATGATTTTCAATGCATCTTGGAGACAATAAATTTACATTTTGAATTTCTGTGTTGAGCGGAGTATTGGATGCTTCTCTCTCTGCTTGAGAGAAAGAAATAATGGAATGGTATCTTTGTTGTTAAGATTTTCCCAGAAATACTTGGGTGTAGATTCCTCCTTCCCTCCCCGGCAGCTTGTCCAGTGTTTGACTTAACACTTGTCACATTGGAGTGTGATCATGTGCTTGTTAAACTGGGGCCTGTGGCTTATTTGCTTTTTTTAAACTTTTTTTTTTAATGGTATTGGAGATAGAACCCAGGGCATTCTACCCCCAAGCTATACCACCAACCCTTTTTATTTTTTGTTTTGAAATAGGGTCTCGCTAGGTTGCTGAGAGTCTCACTAAGCTACCGAGGCTGGTCTCCGACCTGCAATTGATCCTCCTGTCTCAGCCTCACAGTACTGGGATTACAGGCGTGCACCACAATACCAGGCTTTATTTTCTTTCTATTTTTTTTTAAATTAGTGCTTAGCCCTGAGTCTGGAATAGTAGTAAGATCTCAGTCAATATTGGAAAAATGAATAAAATAATGAAAATGTGTAACTATTACTTTCTTCTTGAATATTGCTTACTGTATTGCCTCAATTGGAGAAGGATTTAAAATTAAGTTTATATTCCATTTATATGGATTATAAATACCTCTGTTATTTTTTCCCACCGTGAATTAGAATTTTTCTGAGGTACAATGTATAAAAACTTCATAATACTTTTGGATTAATTGATATTTTTCTTTTTAATTATAGTTTCAAATCTTATTTTTTTTAATAACTGTCATTGCTTTTGCTTATAGCTACTTGTTACCCTAAAGGATGTCTTTTTCTCACTTAAGCATTTCTTGAGTCTCAGACTAGGTTCTGACTGGACATGAGTTTTATTTTACTAATGTTGTTGGAATGTTTTTTGAATATCCACCCATGATTTTAAAAACCTTAAATAAAATGAAATTATTTCCCAGTGACCTTTTCACGGAAGATAATTTCGAGATGAGTAAAGTGTTTCATAACACGTCTATCTCCCATCTCTTATCTTATTTTCTATGTAATGGAAACAGAGGATGTGTTAGGAAGGCGCTACCCTTTCTCATCCATTCAGAATGTCACTTAGTTTATAAAACCATTTGCAAAATGAAATGGTTTTATGAGTGTGTTTAGTCAAGTTCTTCTATTTAAATTTCATAAGGTTTTTTGCTTGTATGTTTGTGTTCATGTACTTTAGGTTCGATGAATACAGCAAATAATACTGTTCTGTGCTATTTCAATAACATCAATTGATCTTTGGGTGGATTTTCACCCCATTTATTCAATAAACAGAAGTATAGTTCAGTAGACTATCAGGCAGCAGTACTTCTGTGATGTAATAAAAGTAAGATCTTATTAAGATGAAAGAGGCCAGGTGCGGTAGCATGCCTGTAATCCCAGTACTTGGGAAGCTTAGACAGGAGGATCACAGGTTCTAGGCCAGCCTCAGCAACATAGCGTGACTCGCAGCAAGCTAGAGAGACCCTGTTTCAAAACAAAAAAATAGAAAGGGCTGGGGGTGTAGAATGCCCCTGGGTTCAATCCCTAGTAACACACACACACACGCACATGTGTGCATGCATGTGACTGAAATGACTGGTTCATCTTAGCTGAGACTTAGTCTGAGGGTCTTTGAAAATTGTGCCGACTCTCTGGAAGCACATTTCCGTTTTCGCATCTCACTCGATAAACAAAACTATTTTAGTGAAGGGTTTTAGATAAATTCTCTGGCAAAATCATTTTTGGTTGATGTGTATAGGCAATTCAAATCTAAAATGAAATAACAGCTTTGAAACTTTAACTTTAGAAATGGGACACAGGGTTTGTTCCAACTAGAGTCCTTTATGAATGTCCTCGTCAATAAGTACTGAGTATCCACTGTACTCAGTACTCATTCCGGCCCTTGAAGAAGTACCAGAGAAGTAAACATAATATCTGTGGTAGGTAGCTTTATTGAGTGCATTTTACACTGAAGAGGAAGCAGTTCTTTGTTATTAGATATTTTTTCAACACCTTTCCTGTTGAGTAGTTTATGGTCCAACTAGGAAGACAAACTGGGCTTCAATCACCCTTTGGAAAAATCTTGGCAGTGAGCTCCAGAGACGATTGTATCGCTTGAATGAAGACTGAGATAGGTTTGGTTACTTCAGTGGAAGTTTAACGTGTAGAATGGATGTGAGGGCATTTTAACTTGGAAAAAATCATAAGAAAAGTTTTAAAATATGGGATGGACATAATATGCCCAATATACATTATTTAGGGAACTTAGCTTGTTTTATGGTTTATGCTAGTGAAGAAATGTCAGGTGGAAAGGACTATGTTTTGCTTTAGTACAGTGGTTCTAAAACAGGGAACAGTTTTGCCCCTCTCAACACATTGGACAATATCTAGAGACTGTGTTCGTTACACTGGGGATTCTTACTAACATCTAGCAGCTAAAAGCTAAGGACAGCATTTCGGAGCCAAAAAGTATCCAGCCCCAAATGTCAACAGTGCTAAGATTGAGCACTCCTGCTTTAAAGAAAAAGAATTATTCTTGTCTACAGTACAGTGGAATTTGTGTGTAACTAAATCCATATAGCCCAAATGGACAATATAAATAAATTAATATGTTTTGTAATACTACATAAGAGTTTCTAGAAAATTACCTTTTTTGTCCAACCTAAATAGATCCTAAGAAATATTTCTTGATTAACACTATTTAATACATTCCAAGCATAGATGTTGATTACAAAAATATTTTTGTTTCCTTCCATAAAGATATTATAGAAATTTAAGTAAAATGGTAGTACAGAGCCGAGTATGGTGGCACACACTTGTAATCCCAGTACTTGGGAGGCTGAGACAGGAGGATTGGAGGTTTGCAGCCAGCCTCAGCTACTTAGTGAGGCCCTCTGCAACTTAGTGAGACCCTGTTTCAAAATAAAGAATAAAAAATAGGGCTGGGGTGTAGCTTGGAGGTAGAATGCCCCTGGGATCAATCTCCAGTACCGCAAAAAAAAAAAAAAGTAGTACAGGCAATAACAAAAATTTCAGATCTAGATTTAACCTTGTATTTCTAGGTTCTGTGTTTTCAGCCAGCTTCAGGGATTGCCTTTCGGTATCTATAGCCATAGCAATTCCAATTTTGAGCCCTCTCTGGAGGGAGCAGGAGCTGCTACCTGTGAACAAGTCCTCTGGCATTCTGCCGATGCCTGGGAGTTTTAATAAGGGAGGTGAGCTGAGATTCAGACACAAACACTTGGAAGAAATGACTGACACTGATTCATAGTAAGATACAAATAAATGGGGTGAGAATCAAACATCAAGACAGTTGAGACATATTACAGAAGAGTAAGAAGTTCCAGAGGGGAGGCTGTTGTGCCTGTGACAAAGGTCACCTCTCTCGTAGCGTCGTCTCTTCCCTCCATAGTATTTATTATATGCCTATGATGTTTCAGACTTTATGCTAGATAAAGCAGTGAACAGGAAGGATGTCGTCTCTACCATCATGGAGCTCATTATTAGTAGAGACAAAAATAGGTAAAAGTTATTAATATTGGTATATTTGATAGAGAAAGGACTTGGGCTTCAGAAACACTGAGTTAAACCAGGCATGGTGGCACACGCCTGTAATCCCAGTACTTGGGAGGCTGAGATGGGAGGATCAAAGGTTCGAGGCCAGCTCAGCAATGTAATGTGACTCTCAGCAACTTACTCAGAGCCTATTTCAAAACAAAAACTAAAGAAGGGCTGGGGGTTTAGCTCAAAGCTAGGATGCCCCAGGTTCAATCCCCAATACCACGAACAAACAGAACACTGGGTTAAAAAATCCTGTTTCTGGTTAGTCTCATTTAACTCCTTAAATGCCTCTGATCTTAGTTCCTTCATCTCTTTGGTGAGGCTAGTAATGCCTAACCAGCAAACGGAAACTGTATGTGAAATTATTTTTATTTTATGCAGCTGTGTATAGACAAAGCCTCTGTAGAACCTGATTTGCAGTTGCCAGTTTTATCCAGTAGGAAAATAGAACAACCAACTAGTTGGCTGGGGAAAGAACGAACTAGATAAGGGTGGAATGAAGAGAACATCTCATCCCTCTGCTCCCTTAACTGTACAGTCTTTGTACTCTTATCTTGGATATTTACAAGAGCAATGACTCAAATAACTTTTAGCTATCAGTGTCAAAAGAAAACATAATGATGTGCACAAGTAAGAGTTCACAGTTCTGACAAAATGAATGTTTCTGCCATCCATCTGCTTGCGTGGAAGGTTCGAAATGTGTGGATTCCAAGGATGCTTCTTGGCCTAAACATTGACTTGTAAGGTTTATTTACCAGCATGTGGTGGAGGAGAGGAGTCCACTAGCAAGAAGGTGAAGCGGGGCGTTGATGGCATGGGTGCTTTTAAGTTTTTTTTTTTTCCTGTTTTCTCCTGTGGTACTGGGGATTGAACCCAGGGACATTCTACTTCCGAGCTACACCCCCAGCCCTTTTTATTTTTTGTTTTTGAAACAGAGTGTCTCTAGGTTGCTGAGAGTCTTGCTAAGTTGCTTAGGTTGTCCTCAAACCTGAGATTCTCTTGTCTTAGACTCCCAAGTACTGGGATTATAGGTGTGTGCCATCAAGCCCGGCACCTTTAAGTTTTTTTCACCATGTTTAGGCCTAAGGTCATAGACAGTGAGGGTGACAATGGGCTTCAGAGAGAACTGTGGTGGCATTTTGGAGAGTGGCGTACAGACAAGCAATTGCAAGATTATGTTGATAGTCTGGGGCAGAGGAGGTGCTTAGTTGAACTGGCACAGTGATAGTTTGAGTGGAATCAGGGAGTCCAGATGTGCTAGGTATTTTAGAGATGCAAAAGCTAAAACTTGGGGACAGATTGGATAGAGGACTGTGAGGCCAGCCTCAGCAACTTAGTGAGGCCCTCAGCAACTTAGCAAGACCCTGCTTCAAAATAAAATAGGACTGGGGAGTATAGCTTGGAGTTAGAATGCCCCTGGGTTTAATCCCCAGTAATACACACACACACACACACACACACACACACACACACACACATCAAAAACAAAACCCCAACAAAAAACAACCCCCAAAAAACAACAAAACTATAACAAAAAGATGCTGTAAATCCTCTGTGTTTACTTGCCATTATCATGGAATCCTAAATGTTTCAAAGGAATGGGAATAGTACTCAGAGGCAAATTATTGTTTAGTTTTTCATTTTCCTGTGGCATTTCTACTTTGGTGATAATTGAAGCATAGTACTTGAATGTCAGTCCATGTTAGTTCATCACCTTAAACAGACTGCAAGCCCACACATGCACGTTGGCCTTCTTTTTGGGTTTGTTTTCACGTGGCCACCTGAAAATGTATTCAATGGCTGGAGAGAACCAGAGGAGATGAACAGATTGTGCTTAATCTAGTCCACAGGCAGAATTGCTCCTGACAGAAAGTCAAGGAATCTGTTACCTTCTTCGTGGCAAAAAGTTTCTGTGGGTGTTTTTATTCTATTATTCTTGCCTTCAACCCTTGTTTTTCAAATGTGTGCGTAGGAACCACCTGATCAAGTTGTTAAAAATGCAGATTTCCAAGCCCATGCTGACAAAGCTGATGGTAGATACAAAGGATCTTCAGTGTGTGTGTGTGTGTGTGTGTGTGTGTGTGTGGTGCTGGGGATCAAACCCAGGGCCTTCGGTATGTTAGGCAAGTGCTCTACCACTGAGCTATATCCCCAATTCCCAGTCTGCATTTTTCACATGCACTGCGAAGGATTCTGAGAAGGCAAGTTGGCAGACTGAATCCTGAGAAACTGTTTTAAACTCCCCATCACCGGGCCATCCTGTTCAGAATGGTGACATTTTGCCTCTACAGTTGATGGGTCAGTGGGGAGACTTCCCTTTTGGTGATTTTTTTTCTTTTTTGGCTGTTAATCACAAGAATCATAGCAGATTACTGGTCATCTTTATTTCAGGCAAGGGGTTTAAGTTGTTATTGAGTAAAGTGGAGATGAAGAATATTTAAAATGGAACTGTGCCTGGCGTGGTGGTGCACACCTGTAATCCCAGTGCTTGGGAGGCTGAAACAGGAGGATTGCAGGTTCTAGGGCAGCTTCAGCAACATAGGGACAATCAGCAATATAGGGAGACCCCATGTTGATACACACACACACACACACACACACACACACACACACACACACACTTTTATTGGTGCATTGTAGTCTCACATCATTATGTAGTTGAGAATGATAGGAACATTCATGTGCACAGCACCTGGTGAAATTCCCCCAGCTCCCTGATTGATATTCTCACATATGTACATAACAAGACCCTGTTTCAAAACAAAAAGTAAAAAGGGCTGGGGGTGTAGCTTGGAGGTCAAATGCACCTGGGTTCAATCCCTAGTTCTACCACTATAAAAAAAATAGAACTGGGAGTTTAGAAGTTTACATTCATTTCCATCATGAATCATAAAACATATTACTCGGCTAAAGCTGAAATGACAGATGGTCTGTCATTACTTCACACAGGAGCTCCTTAAACTACTGGAGTTTATGAGGAAGTTTTACAGCCATGGAATTCTGGAGCTATTTCTGATACATGTAGTCTCATGTCATGTGTATGGGAATAAAAAAAGATCTGCATCCCACGCCCCCATCATTTTTGTTTGTCAAGATGTAGATAAAAGGTGGGGATGGAAGAGAGTTTCTGCCCGTGCGTTAAATCTATGCTTCACCACCTGTTTCACAGGAACTGATCAAGGCGAGGCCCAGTCAGTGACTCAGCACACAATTACCCTATAGGTGTTAATTCACGAAGCCGTGGAAGAAATAGGCAGGAGAAAAAAAGTCTTTTCTTACATTTGACTTTTTGAATATATTCTTTTATTTGTGCATTGTAATTGTGTATCATAATAAGGCAGAGAGTGATAGGAATATCCATGCACACAACCCTTGGAGCACTTCCCTCTGCATCCCACTCCCCGTCCTCCTCTTCCCTGTACATGTCTGTCATTGAGATTGGTATTGATAATTGCATATATGCACATAGAATTATTTAAACTGGTAACTTCATGAAGTCTCCTTTCCCCCTTCCTTCCTTCCTTGAACCCCCTCCATCGTCTCATTGGAGTCTCTTCTCCTTTATCTGAGGTCTCCTTTGCTACCTAATTTCTCTCTAGTTTCCACATATGTGAAAAAACATTCACTTTCTGAGACTGGCTAATCTCACTTAGATAATAACATTTGCCCTTTTAAAAAAACATATTTCTCAGCAAATCTCTAAAGCGGGGGGTGCAGTTTTTGCTGTCTAAGGATTGCTTTCCCTTTTCAAAGCTTTCGATTCTGCTTGTGAGCGTGCCAATGGTGGTAATAAATTAGACAAAGAAAGTGAGCTCAGATATCTGATTACCATCTTCTATTTTTAAACTAGCCTTCTAGCCGGGCACGGTGGTGCACGCTTGCAATCCCAGTACTTGGGAGGCTGAGACAGGAGGATCACAGGTTAGCAGCCAGCCTCAGCTACTTAGTGAGGCCCTCTGCAACTTAGTGAGACCCTGTGTCAAAATAAAGAGTAAAAAGTAGGGCTGGGGGTGTAGCTCGGAGGTAGAATGCCAGGGCTGGGGGTGTAGCTCGGAGGTAGAATGCCCCTGGGTTCAATCCCAGTACCACAAATAAATAAATAAATAAATAAATAAATAAATAAATAAATAAAAGTAGCTTTCTTAACGCTTCTTTTCATCCTGTACTGTGGCTAGATGTTTCTTAGCTTGCTAGGATTTGTGCCAATAGCTGTCGCAGGCTCATGGTTTGCAGCTCTGAGTGCTTTTCCACTGGCCAGCACCCTTTGACATCTTCATTCCAAGCCTTTTGCTAAGGAGAAACTAGAAAAACTGCCACTTCTGGCAGTCATTTTAGAATATTGACTTTATTTAAAAGTAAAAGTAAAGCCAGGCATGGTGAAACATGCCTGTAATCCCAGTACTTGGGAGGCTGAGACAGGAGGATCTCAGGTTTGAGGACAGCCTCAGCAACTTAGTGAGACCCTATTTCAAAATGAAAGATAAAATAGGGTTGGGGGTGTAGCTCAGAGGTAGAATGCCCCTGGTTTCAATCCCCAGTACCACAATAAACAAACAAACAAATGAATAAATAAATGAAATTTAAAAAGAAAGAAAGGAAGAAAGAATAAAAACAAATACGAAGTGTGAAATGATGCCAGTAAACTGGATTACATTTGTTTTTTAAAAGTTCTTTGGTGTTTTGACAGACACACATGCTGCAGGCATCTTCTCTTTATGGGTTTCCTTATCCTTTTGTGACAGGAGACCTTGTTAAAGCTGAGGATGAATCGAGAGTCGCAAATGGCCGAGGAGGTGGCAGTGTCACATGGACACCTGTCACCTGGATTTGTGGCTTCCTTTGGCTCTCTGGATCCTTCCAAGGAAATTTACTTTTTTGTTTCCTCTTCCTTGTGTGGTCTGACAAAACCTCCTCTCCAGAGATTCAAATGAAGATCAAACCTCCAAGGGCAATTTCCCCACCTACGTTTTGACCTAATTTGCCCGTAATAGTCTGGGTGACTGAGCCGCTAGTCATTGGTGCGGTGTATCTGCTTGTCCCCATTGACTTGGCTTTATTATTAGGCTGTTTACATTGACTCACTCTCACGGTTCAGATCGGCCGCCTAGGGCTTGGCTCCTTATCAAAGTCAAACTACCTTCTGATGGGCAGTCCTGGCATCTGGAGAGTGCTTACATATTTGTTGAAGAATGAACAGTGTTTACCATCTCCATAACTCCCCTTCCCATGTAGTTTTTGTATTTTTTTTTTCCTTTGGCGGTACCAAGGATTGAACCCAGGGGCATTCTACCTCCAGGCTACACCCCCAGACCTAATTTTTAATCTTTATTTTGAAACAGGGTCTCACTAAGTTGCAGAGGGCTTCACTAAGTAACTGAGGCTGGCTGAAAACCCGGATCCTCCGGTCTCAGCCTCCCAAGTAGTGGGATTACAAGTGTGCACCACCACACCCGGCAGTTTTTGTATTCTTGATTGGTTCCTCTTGGCTTTGTTTTTTTTTCTAATATTTCCGGGAAACCCATAAACCATAAACCTTATAGGGCCTTGGCCCTATAAGATCATCTATGGGATGAGCAAGGCTATTATTATGATTATTATTATTATTATTATTATTTAATTTGAAATGTCAATTGACTATTCTTTTTTTTTTTTTTGCAGTACTGGGGATTGAACCCAGGGGCATTCTACCTTCAAGCTATACCCCCAGCCCTATTTTTTATTCTTTATTTTGAAACAGGGTCTCACGAAGTTGCAGAGGGCCTCACTAAGTAGCTGAGGCTGGCCGCAAACCTGGATCCTCCGGTCTCAGCCTCCCAAGTACTGAGATTACAAGCGTGCGCCACCATGCCCAGTTTCAATTGACTATTCTTAAAATCTTTTATTTACTTTTACTTACAAGAGGAAAACACGATTTTCTTTGTAATCTTCTGCCACCTGAGATTTGATACATGCAGTTTTACTTCTGGCTTGTGGTCCTGAGCACTGGAGATGTGGAGGAAACATGGTTGAGGAAAAGCAGCACCCACTCTTCCTGGTTGGGGACATAGCAGAGTCACCTCGCAGAGTCTGGCCTTTTTGGCCCGTTTCCCCTCAACTTCCTTCTTGATCAGTCTTTTTTGTTTGTTGCTTGCTTTGGTACTGGATTAAACCCGGGAGCATTCTTCCTCTGAGTTACACCCCCAGCCCTATTTTAGTTTTTATTTTGGAAAGAGGATCTTGCTAAATTGCTGAGAGTCTCCCTAAGTTGCTGAGGCTGACCTCAAACCTGCAATCCTTCTGTGTCAGCCTCTCAAGTACTGGAATTACAGGCAATTGCCACCATTCCTGGCTAGTCTTTTTGTTTTACAGTTTGTCTTTCATCCTGTTCATAAATATAAATACTGAGTTAGAAATTGCAGTAACTAGGCGGGCGCGGTGGCGCACGCTTGTAATCCCAGTACTTTGGGAGGTGGAGACCGGAGAATCAGGGTTCGCGGCCAGCCTCAGCTCTCTCTCTCTCTCTCCCTGTCTCTCTCTCTCTCTCTCTCTCTACTTAGTGAGGCCCTCCGCAACTTCGTGAGACCCGGTTTCAAAATAAAGTATAAAAAATAGGGCCGGGGGTGTAGCAGATCGGAA
>PVJS01023447.1:0-29590 GCA_004027185.1 Glis glis | reverse complement strand
CCAGCCTCAGCTACTTAGTGAGGCCCACCGCAACTTAGTGAGACCCTGTTTCAAAATAAAGAATAAAAAATAGGGCTGGGGGTGGAGCTCGGAGGTAGAATGCCCATGGGTTCAATCCCCAGTGCCAAAAAAGTGGGGAGGAGAAAGGCACCCACAGAGCTTCTGCCTCAGCCCCTGCCCCAACGGACTGGGCTATCATCGTGTCCCCGCTGAAAAGCCACCTCGTGGAAGGTATCCCTTTAACTGCAGGTGTTTGTTTCCTTTGGCACAGCAACATGTAATTTCCCATTTTTAGAACAATGCTCCAAAGAACGGTCACAAAAACAATCTTCCGAGGGGGCGGTTTTCTTCCTGGCCGCTGCTACAGCCCTGTAAAACAACAACAACCAAAGAGTTTTTATTCAAAACGCTATTTGCATCTCTCCGTGAAATTGGGAGACTGTTCCCTTTGTATGGGCTGGGAGCAGGTCCCGCCCCCCTAGGGAGAGCAGGGAAGAAGGATTTGGAAACTCCAGCTGTTGCTTCTGTTTAGGTCTGGACACACACACACACACACACACACACACACACACACCGTGTGGTTTCCACTCCTTATAGAAAGCAATATCTGTCCTTTGGGCTCCCCCGGACAAATTCAAGACCAGAGAGGACAATGTGTTCTCAAGAACATCCAAGTCGCCAGGCATGGTGGCATGTGCCTGTAATCCCAGTACTTGGGAGGCTGAGACAGGAGGATCGCAGGTTCACGGCCAGCCTTGGCAACTTAGTGAGACCCTGCTTCAAAATAAAAAATAAAATAGGGCTAGGATATAGCTTGGAGGTAGAATGTCCCTGAGTTCAATCCCCAGTACCACCAAAAAAAAACCACTCAAATAGCAAATGAAGGTGAAGAGATCCACATACCCCAACCCAGCCTTAGCCATTAAGACAGGAGGATTGCAGGTTCGCGGCCAGCCTCAGCAACTTAGCGAGATCCTCATCAACTTAGTGAGACCCTGTTTCAAAATAAAAAGTAAAAAGTAGCTCGGATGTAGAATGCCCCTGAGATCCATTCCCGGTACAGGAAGGAAGGAGGGAGGGAGGGAGGGAAGGAGGAAGGAAGGGAAGAAGGAAGGAAGGAAGGAAGGAAGGAAGGAAGGAAGGAAGGAAGGAAGGCCGTTCCAAGGGCTGGGGGTGTCACTCAGTGGTAGAGTGCTTACCTAGTATGTGTGAGGCCCTGAGTTCCATCCCCAGCACCACAAAAAAGAAAGAAGACAAAGAAAAAAAAAGAAGAAGAAACCCACGAGAAATTCCTTTCATTATCATCTCCAAACTGACTTTCTTTCCTTTCCTTTTCCTGCTTCCTAGAGTCAAACAATCGACTTCAGGACTTCAGGAGTCCTGCACCCCGACTTGCCGGTTCCCATCACCTTCCCGCGGCTCCTCTCCATCCACCTCCTTCTTCTTCGGGAGTCAGGCCCGGCCCATCACCGCCTGAACTCCCACTCGCCCGCCTCTCACCTCCCTGTGGGCCTGCAGGCCCCCGGCTTCATCTTCCACACACTCCCATGCTCAAGAACACTCAGCCACTGTAGAAAAAGCCCAGCTTTCTTGGGGGGACCTCGTCTGGAGCCAGCATTCCTTACTAACGTTCTCTCCACTGATTCCTACACAAGGCTCAGGCACCATCAAAGCAGCCTGCTCACCATTCCCAAGCTCCACCTTTGCTCTCTAGGAACCACTCCACCTCGGCCCCAGCTTAAGTTGCTGAGGCTGGCCTCAAACCTGCAATCCTCCTGTCTCAGCCTCCCAAGCACTGGAATTAGAGGCATGAACCACTACTCCCAGTCTGTTGTTGTTGTTGTTGTTGTTGTTTACTTATTTATTTATTTTTAGCACTGCGGATTGAACTCAGGGCATTCTAACTCCAAGCTACGCCCCTAGCCCTTTTAATTTTTTTTTTAAAGCAAGGCCTTGCTATGTTGCTGAGGCTAGCCTGGAACCTGCAATCCTCCTGTCTCAGATTCCTTTGTACTGGGATTTCAGGTGTGATCCCGCCCAGCAAACCTTTTCATTTTTTAAATGGTGCCTTTTGATAGAAGTTTTTAATTTTTATAAAATCCATTTTATTGATTTGTTTTCTTCTGTGGTTAGTGCTTTTGTGATCTGTTATAGAAATTTTGCCTGGCCTTGAGGCCATGAAGACATTCTCTCTATGTTCATGTCTTTTAATCTTGTTTTATGTGGCATCTTCCTCTAGAGTTAGACATCACTGGTTTGTTGTTATTACAATAAGGAGCAAAGGGCTCATAGAAAAACTAATCTGAAGCCGGGTGTGGTGGCACACACCTGTAATCCCAGTACTTGGGAGGTTGAAACAGGAGGATCGCAGGTTCGAGGACAGCCTCAGTAAGTAGTGAGACTCTTATCAACCTAGTGAGACCCTGTTTCAAAATAAAAATAAAATAAGACTGGGTGTAGCTCAGAGGTAAAATGCCCCTGGGTTCAATCCCCAGTACCAGGAAAAAGAAAGAGAAAGGGAGGAAGGAAGGAAGGAAGGAAGGAAGGAAGGAAGGAAGGAAGGAAAGAAAAAAGGAAGGAAGGAAGGAAGGAAGGAAGGAAGGAAGGAAGGAGAAGAAAGAAAGAAAGAAAGAAAGAAAGAAAGAAAGAAAGAAAGAAAGAAGAAAGAAAGAAAGAAAGAAGGAAAGGAAGGAAGGAAGGAAGGAAGGAGAAAGAAAGAAAGAAAGAAAGAAAGAAAGAAAGAAAGAAAGAAGGAAGGAAGGAAGGAAGGAAGGAAGGAAGGAAGGAAGGAAGGGAAGGAAGGAAAGAAAGAGAAAGAAAGAAAGAAAGAAAGAAAGAAAGAAAGAAAGAAAGAAAGGAAGGAAGGAAGGAAGGAAGGAAGGAAGGAAGGAAGGAAGGAAGGAAGGAAGACTAATCTGGCTCCCAGATAGTGCTCCTATGGGAATGATTGCCAGGGTCTTTGGACCGTCCAGCCTGTCATCCTAAGGCTACAGTGTGGCATCAACAGGCACCGCCATCTACCTGGCTGCATTGCTGAAATTCCACAGGTGGGGACCTGTGATTGTTTAGATCTGGAATGTCGCCCAGAGCCCATGTGTAGAAGCCTGGGTCCCTCGAAAGCAATGTCATTGGGGAAGTCAATGGATCATAATGGCTGTAACCTCATCAATTTGAAGGATTCATCCATTTGAAGGATTAATAATTGGAATGACTGCTGGGAGGAGGTGGAAACTGTAGGCAGATGGGACATAGTTGGAGGAAAGAGGCGGGGGGGGGGGTGCCCTCGGGGACTGTGTCTGATCCCTGCAGCCTCCCCTCCTCCCCTTTTTCTGCTTCCCAGCTATCCCCCGTGATGTTTCTGCCTTGCAGTCAGCCAACCACAACTGAAAATTCTAAAACTGTGAGCCAAGCCGGGTGTGGTGGTGCACGCTTATAATCCCAGTACTTGGGAGGCTGAGATCGGAGGATCCAGGTTCGCGGCCAGCCTCAGCTACTTAGTGAGGCCCTCTGCAACTTAGTGAGACCCTGTTTCAAAATAAAGAATAAAAAATAGGGCTGGGGGTGTAGCTCAGAGGTAGAATGCCCCTGGGTTCAATCCCCAGTACCGCAAATAAAACTGTGAACCAAAATAAATCTCTCCTCCTCCACGTTGTTAACATCAGGTATTTTGGTCCCAGCGATGAAAAGCTGACTAACGCAGGTCCCTAACACGGGGTGGCATCTTCCAAAGTGAACCAGGAGGGAGAGGGGACGAGTGACATCAGTTCCCTGTTGTTAGTCTGATTTCTGTTACTATAATGAAATAACCAACATAATTAACTTAGAAAAAGAAAAGGTTTACTTGGGCCCATGGTTTTGGAGGTTCTGGTTCCAAATCAAGCAGACCCATCGCTTTGGGCCTGTGATCGTGGTGCCAGATGGCAATAGCAGGGCATGCACGGTGGAGCAAACTGCTCGCCTCCTAGCCAGAAAGCAAAAAAGAGAAGCAAGGGACGGAGGCCCCACAGTCTCCTTTGAGGGTGTTATAGTTTAGATTTAAAATGTCCCTCAGAGGATCGCAGGTTCGAGGACAGCCTCAGCAAGTAGTGAGATGCTCATCAACCTAGAGAGACCCTGTTTCAAAATAAAAATAAAAAATAGGGCTGGGGCCGGGCGTGGTGGCACACACTTGTAATCCCAGTACTTGGGAGGCTGAGACAGGAGGATGTCAGGTTCGCAGCCAGCCTCAGCTATTTAGTGAGGCCCTCCGCAACTTAGTGAGACCCTGTTTCCAAATAAAGAATAAAATTGTGCTGGGGATGTAGCTCAAAGGTAGAGTGCCCCTGGGTTCAATCCCCAGTTCCACAAAAAAAAAAATAGCGCTGGGGGTGTAGCTCGGAGGTAGAATGCCCCTGGGTTCAATCTCCAATACCAATAAATAAATAAGTAAAAAAATAAATAAATAAGCTGGGTGTGGTGGAGCATGCTTGTAATCCCAGTACTTGGGAGGCTGAGACAGGAGGATCACAGGTTCTCATCCAGCCTCAGCTACTTAGGCCCTCCACAACTTAGTGAGACCCTGTTTCAAAATAAAGTATAAAAAATAGGGCTGGGGGTAACTCAGAGGTAGACTGCCCCTGGGTTCAATCCCCAGTACTGCAAAAATAAATAAATAAACAAATAAAAAAATAAAATGTTCCTCGGACCATGTGTCATGCTATTAGGCAGCCCTGTATGGAGGAGGGTCCCTAGGGGCCTGGCCAGGCACAGGGAGGGTCCCAGCCCCACCCAGCTACAGCCAGTAGCTGGGTAGTTTTTGTTCTCTGCTCCCTCCGACCTCAGGAGGCTCCAGGAATTTCCCGCCCTGGCTCCTGCTTGGAGCTTGCATAAAATAGACAGTATCTATATAGACTAAAGTCTCCAGAATCATTACCATATTAATCTTTCTCTAAGTTTTGTGTATGTCAGGTGTTTGGAGACCAGCAGGGAGAGGACGTGCCACAGTGACCTAAGAACTTTCCACCAGGATCCACCTCCTAAGGTTTTCACCTCCTCCCTGAGGACTAAGCCTTTAACACATGGGCCTTCGGGGAGCATTCAACATCCAACTACAGTGCCCCCCTCTCCCCCACGCCAGTTTGTACTCTGAGACCAGCAGCTCAAACTCAACTCATCCCACTTTGCAAAAATACCCTCCCCATCTCACCATCTCAGCAACTTTTTCTAATCTCTTCTTTTTTTTTTTTTTTTTTGCAGTACCGGGGATTGAACCCAGGGGCGTTCTACCTCCGTGCTACGCCCCCGGCCCTATTATTTTTTTTTTATACTTTATTTTGAAACCGGGTCTCACGAAGTTGCGGAGGGCCTCACTAAGTAGAGAGAGAGAGACAGGGAGAGAGAGAGCGAGAGAGCTGAGGCTGGCCGCGAACCCGGATCCTCCGGTCTCCACCTCCCAAAGTACTGGGATTACAAGCGTGCGCCACCACGCCCGGCTTCTAATCTCTTCTTTAGAAACCCTTTTACCATGCATTTTAGTTTTGCCTTAAATTTTCACTTTCATTTTATTTGTCTAACCATTTGAGGGGGGTAGGGCAGTTATGCATTCATCTTTTAAATCGTTTCCTCCTTTCTTTCTCTCCTCCCCTAAAACAGGGTTTCTGAACCTCAGTACTACTGACATTTTGGACTGGACCATTCTTTGCTGCAGGGGGCTGTCCTGGGTAGCGCAGGACACACACATCTCGGCCTCCTTCTCTCTCCTCCTTCGTACTCCTCTCCTCCCTGTCAATCAAGAGTCCTGAGCGCGGAGTGAGGGGGTGACTGGGAGGCAGAATCGTTGCTTTCTCAAGCTTAAAGCAGCCTTAGATATGATCTAATGCAACCCCCTCATTTTACAGATGAGGAAACGATCCTGCGAGGGGGAGGGAGAGGATGTGTCAGAGCCGAAAATGTGGGGGAGCAAGTGCCAGGCCAAACAGGAAGTCAAAATTCCAAGGCCTGCGGCAGAATTTCAGAATTTCCAGTCCCACCGGGAACCTGGGAGGGCTTCCCACAGCTCCTTTCTCCCACTCCAGAAACACCCATGGCTAACTAGAGCGAGGAGCCCCAATAAGCCCCCAGCGTGTGCACGCCAGTCTCCAACCCCGGGAGCCCCTTCCTGAGCCCCCCCGTGAGCAAAGATGGCCACTCACGGCATCTTCATGAAGACGCGTGCCATTATCACATCTCAGTTCAATCCTATAATCGTTTGGAAAGAAGGCCATGCCACCTGGATGCGCCTGTCCCCATGGAGACAGTAGAGAGCAAGAGACCTGCAGAGAGCGGGAGGACACCTGGGGACAGTGTCTGTCCTGGTGCTGTCTGCTCGCAGGCAGATAAGATCCCCAGGGCAGGAGAGCCTCAGCCAAAACCTCCCCCAATGGTTGGTCCCCAAAGGTTGATGTGCTGGAAGCTGGGTCCCCGAAGTCATGGTCCTGAGACGTGGTGGAACCTTTAAAAGGCGGGGCCTAGTGAAGATGACTAGGTTGTGGGGGCTCTACCTCAAGATGGATTCAAGTCTTTCTGTAGAGACGGGGCTAATTCTCTCCATCTCAGACCAAATTAGGTCTCATGGGAGTAATTTAGGTCAAGAGACTGAATTATTTACCTCAAAGAGTCAGAGCTGGGCGTGATGGCACACACTTATAATCCCAGTACTTGGTAGACTGAGACAGGAGGATCGTAGGTTGGAGGCTAGCCTCAGCAACTTAGCAAGAACCCTCTGCAACTTAGCGAGACCCTGTTTCAAAATTAAAAATAAGTCGGGCGTGGTGGCGCATGCTTGTAATCCTAGTACTTGGGAGGCTGAGACGGGAGGATCCAGGTTCGCAGCCAGCATCAGCTACTTAATGAGGCCCTCCACAACTTAGTGAGACCCTGTTTCAAAATAAAGAATAAAAAAAAATTGGGCTGGGGGGTGTAGCTCAGAGGTAGAATGTTCCTGGGTTCAATCCCCAGTACCGCAAAAAAGAAAGAAAGAAGGAAGGAAGGAAGAAAGGAAGGAAGGGAGGGAGGGAGGGAGGGAGGGAGAAAGGAAGGAGAGAGAGAGAGAAGGAAGAAAGGAAGGAAGGAAGGAAGGAAGGAAGGAAGGAAGGAAGGAAGGAAGAAGAAAGAAAGAAAGAAGAAAGAAAGAAAGAAAGAAAGAAAGAAAGAAAGAAAGAAAGAAAGAAAGAAAGAAAGAAAGAAAGAGAAAAAATAGGGCTGGGGGTGTAGCTCAGAGGTAGAATGTTCCTGGATTCAATCCCCAGCACAAAAACAAACAAACAAACAAATAAATAAACACAGCAGGCCAGCCTCCCCTCAGTCTCTGGCTTGCACGCGTTCTCCTTCCTCACAAGCCCTCTTCCTTTTTCTGCTTCTCCACCATGATACACCACAGCACAACACCCTCATCAGAAGCCAAGCAGATGCTGTTACCTTCCCAGCCTCCAGACCCACGAGTCAAAATAAACCTCTTTTTTAATAACTTTCCCAGCCTCAGGTATTTTATTATAGCAACAAAAAAATGGACTAAAACACCTCCGACATTGCAGTGGGTGTCCGCATCTGTTGAGCACTTACTATGAACTAGCCATTGTTCTAAACACCGGATAAGAACTCAGCTCGCCCTCACTAAGCCCTCGGAAGGAGCCATCCACCACGTTAGATGCTGATAGGAAGCCCAGGAAACGCTTGGTGAAGCAGCAGGGATGTGATCCCTGGAGCATCTTTGATGGAGCGCAAGTCAGTACCCATCACCCTAATCCTTGCAAACATGAGCTCCTCCCCGGCATCCCCATCAGACACGCCTGAGACCGCACTGCTGCAAGGCCGCCACAGAGAACTTACACGAAGCACAGGGAGGCATCAGGATGGTTTTTGTGGTACATGATGAATACTTTTAAGAGTTATGTACTGAGCCGGGCGTGGTGGCGCACGCTTGTAATCCCAGTACTTTGGGAGGCAGAGACTGGAGGATCTGGGTTCGCGGCCAACCTCAGCTCGCGCATGCGCCCTCGATCGATCTCTCTCCTCTCTCCTCTCTCTCTCTCTCTCTCTCTCCCTCTCTCCCTCTCTCTCTCTCTCCCCTCTCTCTCTCTCTCTCCCTCTCTCTCTCTCTCTCTCTCTCTACCTAGTGAGGCCCTCGGCAACTTCGTGAGACCCGGTTTCAAAAATAAATCATAAAAAAAATAGGGCCGGGGGAGTAGCGCGGAGGTAGAACGCCCCTGCGTTCAATCCCCGGTACCGCAAAAAAAAAAAAAAAAAAGAGTTATGTACTAACCAGGCCTGGTGGCGCACACCTATAATCCCAGTACTTGGGAGGCTGAGGCAGGAGGATCGTAGGTTCCAGGCCAGCCTCAGCAACTCAGTGAGACTATCAGAAATCTAGCGAGACCCTGTTTGAAAACAAAAAATAAAAAGGGCTGGGAGCATAGCTCAGAGGTAGAACGCCCCTGGGTTCAATCCCCAGTACCACACACACACAATAAAAGTTACGTACTTATTTCAAAGCATACCAGAAGAATGTTGGGTTTCCCTTATAGCAGTAGTAAAGGTTTCTTTTTCATTAAATTTAAGGATTTTGTTGTTTTATAGTATTGTTGCTTTGTGGCATTCTATCTCTGAACTACACCCCCAGCTTTTTTTTTTTTTAAGATGGCTGTGCTAGCCAGGCGTGGTGGTGCACACTTGTAATCCCAGTCTTGGGAGGCTAAGACAGGAGGATTGGAGGTTTGCGACCAGCCTCAGCTACTTAGTAAGGCCCTCCGCAACTTTGTGAGACCCTGTTTCAAAATAAAGAACAAAAATAGGGTTGGGGGTGTAGCTCAGAGGTAGAACGCCCCTGGGTTCAATTCCCAGTACCACACAAAATAAATAAATAAATAAGTAAATAAGATAGCTGTGCTAAATTGCTAAGGCTGGGCTCAAAGCTGCAATCCTCCTGCTTCAGCCTCCTAAGTACTGAAATTACAGGCATGCCCCACAGTGGTGCACACCTGTAATCCCAGTACTTGGGAAGCTGAGGTAGGAGGATCACAGGTTTGAGCCCAGCCTCAGCAATTTAGCGAGACCCTGTTTCAAAATAAAAGATAAAAACGGCTGAGGGTGTGCCTCAGAGGTAGAACGCCCCTGGGTTCAATCCCCAGTGCCACAAAACAATTTAAAAAAATTTTAAATAAATATATCTGTGTAAAGAAAAGTATTAAACAAACGGTGGTGAGGATGGCGTGTGGGTGGGGCAGAAACCGCGAGTGTGGCACAGAGTGACATAGCATAGAAAGTCCTGCTCATCTGGTCACATTTAAAGACGCTGACCCCTGCCATGGCCCTTCCAGGGCTGTGCCACCCCCTTGCCTCATCTTCCCACCTGTCACTCTCAAAGCATCTTCCCCCCAAAACTTCTACAGACCTGGAGATCACAGACCCACACTCCTGTCTACCCATACACCTGGCCCCCTCTCTTCTGCAACCACTTTGTTTTCTGGTGATGAAAGGGGATCCCAGAAGGGCTGGTAAGTGCACTGAAATCTACAAATAAAAGGCCGAGTCTGGAGCCGGGTGTGGTGGTGCACGCTTGTAATCCCAGTACTTGGGAGGCTGAGACAGGAGGATCGCAGGTTCGCGGCCAGCCTCAGCTACTTAGTGAGGCCCTCTGCAACTTAGAGAGACCCTGTTTCCAAATAAAGAATAAAAAGTTAGGGCTGGGGGTGTAGCTCGGAGGTAGAATGCCCCTGGGTTCCATCCCCAGTACTGCAAAAAGAAAAATATTTTTTTTAAAAAGCTGAGTCTGAAGACAGGGAAGGAGGAAACCCCACCCCATTCCTTGGACATAGCCCTGTGCCCTCTGCCCCCAGCTGGCCTCAGAAGGCCCTGGCCCTGGAGAAGGCAGCTCCAGCAGGGGACCCTCCCAGGCGCTGGTCTGCAAGCCAAACCCATCAGGGAGCCACCGCTGTCCTCCTCTGCAGGGAGGGGGGTTGTGGCGGCCTGCAGCCACCTCATGCCTCCAGATCTGGGTTCTACAGGGAGTTCTAAGGTCCGATGGCCCCTTCCACCCACCTGCACCATGAGAACCCTGGTGGTGCACAAGACTGTCCCGAGCCAGCGTAGCGGCTCACGCCTGTAATCCCAGTACTTAGGAGGCTGACACAGGAGGATCACAGGTTTGAGACCAGCTTCAGCAACTTAGCAAGACCCTCAGCAACTTAACAAGACCCTGTTTCACATTTTTAAAAATGGCTGGGGTAGAACACCCCTGGGTTCAATCCCAGTACCAAAAAAAAAAAGACCATCTTGCCTTAGAAAACAGAAGTTATTTTTGTTTTGTTTTGTTTTGTTGTGGTACTGGGGATTGGACCCAGGGGCATTCTACCTCCAAGCTATACCCCCAAGCCCAATTTTATTTTTTATTTTGAAACAGCGTCTCACTAAGTTGCAGAGGACCTCACTAAGTAGCTGAGGCTGGCCACAAACCCACAATCCTCCTGTCTCAGCCTCCCAAGTACTGGGATTACAAGGGTGTGCCACCACGCCCGGCTCAGAAGTTTTAAAATAACATTTATAGTGAGACCAGAGCTACTTGTTTCATCAGCTAGGACTCAAACCAGCCCCACTGTCCCCAGCGACTCGGAGGATGGAATCAAAGGCATCTGCCCCACGTGAGCCGGGCACTGCGCGCCCCCTGGCGCCCCGCCTCCCCGCAGCTGGACAGGTGCCCGGCCGAGGAAGCTGAGCCCTGCTGTTCAGGGCATTGTTCTCCCTTAGAAGAGGATCTCGAAAGCAGAAGGAAATTAGAAACAACCACACGATGAATGCCAGATTCTCCTTTCTCCCTGCCCTGTCCGCCAGGGAGCTGAGCAGAGCCGCTGACTGCACGCCCGGCCCTTCTGGCCCTCCAGGGTGTCCGCGGCCTGGGGAGGCTCCCGAGGCCTCGCAGCCTGTTCTCTATCTCCGCAGCATCCCTTTTCTTTCTGGTGCTGATTCACTGGAAGCAAAGACACATCTGGGGCGTCTTTTCTTTCTTTTTTGGGGGGGTGCTGGGGATTGAACCCAGGAGCATTCTACCTCTGAGCTACACCCCCAGCTCTGTTTTAGTTCATGTTTATTTGGAAACAAGGTCTTCCTAAATTGCTGAGAACCTCACTAAATTGCTGAGGCTGGCCTCGAACTTGTGATCCTCCTGTTTCAGCCTCCCAAGTATTGGGACTACAGGCTTGCACCACCATACCCGGCTTGGGGTTTCTTTTCCATGGGGCTCAACACGGACAAGTTCTAGGCACTCCATGTTTGTCGATTACCAACTGATTCCATCTGGCAGATGGCACAAAAGCACTGACACTGTGCCACACCCTTTTCTAAACACTTCACAGGTACAAACCCATGGAATCCCCATTTAGAGCCCCCATTTTATTTTATTTTATTTTATTTTTTTGCAGTACTGGGGATTGAATCCAGGGGCAATTTATCTCTGAGCTATACCCCCAGACCTATTTTATTTTTTATTTTGAAACAGAGTCTCACTAAGTTGCAGAGGGCCTCACTAAGTAGCTGAGGCTGGCCTTGAACCTACGATCCTCCTGTCTCAGCCTCCCGAGTACTGGGATTACAGGCGTGCACCACCACACCCAGCTAGAGCCCCATTTTAGAGATGATGCAGATTCCAGGCAGCCTTGGCAAGGAACAGGAAGGATTTGATTGGAGCAGCTTTTTTGGGGGGGGGGTCTGGGGATTGATCTCATGGGCATTCTACCTCCTAGCTACAGTCCCAGCCCTTGTTTATTTTTTATTTTGAAGCAGGGTCTCACAGGGTTGCTAACGGTCTCGCTGAGTTGCTGAGGTGAGCCTTGAGCCTGCGATCCTCCTGCCTTGGCCTCCCAAGGACTAGGATAATAAGCTGTGCCACCATGCCTGGCAATTGGAGCAGCTTTGATGGACCTAGAGGATCCTGCTCCTCATTCGTTCTCAACCTCAACCTCCCCCAACAGCACCATAGACAGAGCCCTGGTCAGCTCAAAGTCCTCCCCCATGTGCCAGATGAGGAGGGTGGCCTAAGAGAAAATGGGTCCCTCCTGAACTCACACCCACGAGACGACAATGACAAGGATGTGAAGTCGTCACTGCGAAAGAGATCTAGCACGGAGCTAGCATCAATCGGGCCAGTGGAGTGTCTGAACATTCCAGCTAAGAACTTTTTCTTAAAAATTCACTCCCTCCCCCCAGCCCCGTTGGGGCCATTACTCATTTTAACATAATGTTATATCTTACGCCTCCTACGTAAGTAGACACCAGCTTTAAATGTTGTGGAATATTGAGCTCATCTATCTAGTGAAACTTCTGTTTGCTTTGTGCTGTATCCATAGCTACCATTGGAATAAATAGAGGAGAAAGAGTTGGCTCCCAGTCCTACTAGCTGGGCCCTGCGCCATCATTCCTCAAAACAAAGGGGAAAAGATGCCGGACGTGAAGGGCCAGAGGTAATGGTGACAAAAAACACCGTCATACACTGGGCGTCCTGAGAAGCCAGGCGTCTCTGGGCAGCGGTGGCAGAGGGGCCAAGAAGGAATTCGATTGATTTCCTCTGAGGAGCCAGCACATTTTATAGCTGTGGGCTGGGCAGGGAAGAGATGAGCTGCCACTACCCAGCCCTCTGCAGATGAAGTCGCCGGCTCAGAGGGTACCAGTGAGCACGGGCTTGTAAATGCTACACCTGGACCTGAACCCTAAGCCCTGTCTGCCCAGCTCAGGGCTCACCCCCTCCACCCTGCTGCCTATCCTACTCCCCAGGACCTGGTGGCTCTGTGCTCTGCAAGTGACCTGCACCCTCCAGTTGCATCCCAAAATAGCCACACCCATGGCTGTGTACTTGGCGGCTCTGTCCATTCAAGCAAGAAAACCCAAGGATGGGCTTTTGTCCCCCGGCTTTCCAGTTCACAGCCACACAAATGTGAAATTTTTTTTGTAGTCTATTATACCAGAATATTAGAACAAAGATGAGGGAAAAGTCAGCCAGGCGTGGTGGCACATACTTGTAATCCCAGTACTTGGGAGGCTGAGACAGGAGAATGGCAGGTTTGAGACCAGCCTCAGCAACTTAGAGAACTTGTTTCAAAATAAAAAATAAGCCGGGCGTGGTGGCGCACGCTTGTAAATCCCAGTACTTTGGGAGGCGGAGACTGGAGGATCCGGGTTCGCAGCCAGCCTCAGCTCTCTCTCTCTCTCTCTCTCTCTCTCTCTCTCTTTCTCTCTCCTTAGTGAGGCCCTCCGCAACTTCATGAGACCTGGTTTCAAAATAAAGTATAAAAAATAGGGCCGGGGGCATAGCGCGGAGGTAGAACGCCCCTGCGTCCAATCCCCGGTACCGCAAAAAAAAAAAAAATAAGATAGGTCTGGGGGCATAACTCCATAATAGAGCATCCCTGGGTTCAATCCCAGCATCACAAAAAAAAAAAAAAAAAGGAAATCTGCCTACTCAGAACGACAACCACCACGTCTACACCTCGATCCCATCCCTCTGTCTTCCAAGGCATGGGAGTCAACTATCCCCTCTTGCTTTAAAATCTTTACCCTCCCTCTCCTGCTGGCTCCTCTCTCAGCCTTCAAAATCCTCAAATCAGTCCCAAACTGAAAATACTCCCGCGTCTACCTCCTGCACCAGTGACTGCCCCCTCCCCTCTTGCCTGTAACAGCAAACTTCCCGTAGTCTCCCTTCACCCTGAGTTTCTCCGGGTAATTCTGAAGCTCCCTACACCTGCGGTCAAGCTGGGTGACGCTATGGGAACTGCCCTCTCAGGGGCCACAGAGCCTACAAAGCATCGAGTCCAGCACCACTCGGCGTCCATCCCATCCCCTTGACCTCCCAGCCGCCATTAGCCCAGCGGAGAGGCTCTCTCTTGCGAAGCGTGTATATGGACAGCACTGCTTACTCCAAAGCCATTCCCCGCCGGGCATGGTGGTGCATGCCTGTAACCCCAGTACTTACGAGGCTGAGACAGGAAGATCACAGGTTCAAGGACAGCCTCAGCAATGTAGTAAGACTCTCAGCAACCTAGCAAGACCCTGTTTCAAGTCAAAAATTAAGAACTGGGTGTGGTGGCGCACGCTTGTAACCCCAGTACTTGGGAGGCTGAGACAGGAGGATCCGGGTTCACAGCCAGCCTCAGCTACTTAGTGAGGCCCTCCACAACTTAGTGAGACCCCGTTTCAAAATAAAGAATAAAAAATAGGCCTGGGGGTGTATCCTGGAGGTAGAATGCCCCTGGGTTCAATCCCCAGTACCACAAAAACAAAAAATCTAAAAAAAAAAATAAAGAATCAAAAATAGGGCTGGGGGTGCAGCTTGGAGGTAGAATGTCCCTGGGTTCAATCCCCAGTACCGCAAAAACAAATATCTAAAAATAATAATAAATAATAAATAATAAATAATAGGACTAGGGGTGTAGGTCAGAGGTAGAATGCCCCTGGGTTCAATCCCCAGTACCACAAATAAATAAATAAATAAATAAATAAATAAATAAATAAATAGGGTTGGGGATGTAGCTGTAGGTAGAATGGCCCTGGTACAATAAATAAATAAATAAATACATACATACATACCATTCCCCTTCTGAATGGCAGAACCCTTTTTCACCAATAACCAGAAAGAGATTCTTTGACATCAGCAAGATGGGCACCACCCCTGGTCAAGAGCAGGCATGCCTCTTTTCTTCTCAGTGGGATACAGGGGAGATTAGCTGGGGTCTTCTGGGGACAGCCCTGCTACCTCCATCAAAATTCCACCAATAAGGACCTGCGGGGAATGCAGTGTCTGTCCCATGCCACTCTGTTTTCTGCCTTTAGACGTCGCCATGTGAAGACTGATGCCCAGAGCATCAGGCGCAGAGGTCCTGGGTGACCTCAACACAGAGCTTTGCTGCTCAGCATCCAAACTCTGAGAAAAACAACCCCTCTCATGGAAATCCCCACTACACAGCTTTGCTGATACGGCAGCCAAAAGCATCCTAACCGATGTGTATCTCTCCTCTCTTTTACTGACACCCCTTCTGTCCCTCATCCTCAGGTCGTGTATGTGTGTGTGTGTGTGTGTGTGTGTGTGTGTGTGCGTGCGCGCACACGCGTGTGCACCCTACCTCTGAGCTACACCCCCCGCCCTATTTTGGGGGGTACTGGGGATTGAACCCAGGGGACTTCTACCTCCAAGCTATACCCCCAGCCCTTTTTATTTTTTTTATTTATTTATTTTTTTGGCAGTACCGGGGATTGAACCCAGGGCCATTCTACCTCCGAGCTGCACCCCCAGCTCTATTTTTTATTCTTTATTTTGAAACCGGGTCTCACTAAGTTGCAGAGGGCCTCACTAAGTAGCTGAGGCTGGCCGCAAACCCAGATCCTCCGGTCTCAGCCCCCCAAGTACTTGGGATTACAACCGTGCTCCACCATGCCCGGCTTTATTTTTTATTTTGAAACAGAGTCTTGCTAAGTTACCGAGGGGCTTGCTAAGTTGTTGAGGCTGGCCTTGAACCTGCAACCCTCCTGTCTCAGCCTCCCAAGTACTGGGATGACAGGTATGTGCCACCGTGGCCAGCTTAGAGCCAACATATTTCTTAAAGTTTTCTCTCCACTCCCATGGCTCTTCCAGCCCTCCCCTTGCCTCCCCTGTGGACTCTCAATAAACTCCTGGTCTCTGTGCATTCTCCATTGTACCACCTGTGGGGTCTGTCCCTTCTCAGCTGCAGCAACACTGAAACCCGAGAGGGAGGCAGAGGCCACCGCAGAAAGCAATCGTGGAATGATGCCAGGTGGGAGCAGGGTCACCCAGACCTGAGCTGCAGAGAGAGAACTGGGTGCCCAGGGTAACCACGGCAACCAGGGAGGGTGCGGGCAGATGGGGGAAATGCACCCTCTCCTGCACCCTGCCCTGCGGGGGTGGCTTTACAAGCTCAGTTTACTGGTGCCAACCCCTGCGGTTTCAAAGATACCACCCAACACCTGGCATGCCAGGGGACACTCTGAAACAAATAGTAGCAACAAAAATAACAATGACTAACACTTACTGAGCTCCTATAATGTTCCAGGCACTGTGCCAAGTGTTTTACATATATTCTCCCAATTTAATAAAAGAACCCTGTGCAATAAATAGTATAGATAAGGACGCTGAGGTTTAGGGAGGCTGAGGAGCAGCTAACAGCCTGGGCTTCCGGGTTGGACAGTTGGTGTGACTCAGCCCCGCCGCTGTATGAATGGGCCCTGTGAGCTCTCCTAGCCTCATATGTAAGACGGAATTAAATGACTCATGTTCAAGCATTTCAGCCGATGCCTAGCACAAAGAATGAGCTCAATATTGGTCATTTTATTGTAGTAGTATTTATTTCTTTATTGGTACTGGAGATTGAACCCAGGAGCATTCTACCTCTGAGCTAAACCACCAGCCCTTTTTATTTTTTATTTTGAAACAGGATCTCACTAAGTTGCTGAGAGTCTCACTAAGTTACTGAGGCTGGCCTTGAATCTGCAATCCTCCTGTTTCAGCCTCGCAAATACTGAGCACGAACCACCATGCCTGGCTAATGTTGGTCATTTTAATTGCTATTACTCTGATTATCATCAGAACAAAAAGTAGCCCATGCCTCTTCTCTGTTCAAAAATCTCCAGTGGCTCTCTACTCCCCAAAGATGAGGTCTCACCATCAGCCCACCCATGCAGACTGCTCCAGCAGCACTGTACCGCTCACTGTTCCCCGATCATCCCATGCACTGGACACCTCCAACCTCTGCCCCTGCTGCCTCCCCTGCCTGGACCACCCTCCTCACCCTCCCCCACCAGGCAGAACAGAGGAAGTCATCAGCAGAAAGGTCCAAGAGCCACCAGCCCTAGGCTTATTGGACTTACACACTGGGACATCATTTTCGTCTTTGCATTCTGGACACTTGGCACAGCAGCCGACACATAACATGACGCTGACCACGGTCAAAGTCAAAAGCTCATCACTTTTTTTTTTTTTTTTGAGATGGAGTCTTGCTATGCTGCCCAGCCTAGTTGCAAATATTACATTGTTAAATTGTATTTATTTATTTGTTTGTTTGTAGTGCTGAGAATTGAACCCAGAACCTTGTGCATGTTAGGTAAGGACTCTACCACTGAGCCCCATCCCCAGTCCAAACATTACTCTGTGTGTGTGTGTGTGTGTGTGTGTGTGTGTGTGTGTGTGTGTGTTACTGCAGATTGAACTCAGAGGCAATCTACCTCTGAACTATACCTCCAGCCTTATGTTATTTTTTATTTATTTATTTATTTATTTTTGCAGCACTGGGGATTGAACACAACAGGGGCATTCTATCTCCGAGCTACACCCCCAGTCCAATTTTTTATTCTTTATTTTGAAACAGGGTCTCACTAAGTTGAGGAGGACCTCACTAAGTAGCTGAGGCTGGCCGCGAACCTGGATCCTCCTGTCTCAGCCTCCCAAGTACTGGGATTACAAGCATGCACCACCACACCCAGCTTATTTTTTATTTTGAAACAGAGTCTCACTAAATTGCAGAGGGCCTTACTAAGTTGCTGAAGCTGGCCTCAAACCTGCAATCCTCCTGTCCCAGCCTCCCAAGTACTGGGATTACAGGCATGCCTACCACCATGCCTGGCTAATATTTTTTATTTTTTATACCTTTATTGGTACTTTTTTTGTAGTCTCACATCATAATGAAGTTCAGACTGATAGGGACATACATGCACACTGCACTTGGTGAGCTAATTTTTTTGTTTTGAAACAGGGTCTCACTAAGTTACCGTGCACTGGCCTCAAACCTTGGATGCTCCTGTCTTGGTCCCCCAAGTAATGGGATTATGGGCATGCGCCACTTCACCAGGCTCCAAACATTTTACCTTTGTAATCTTATGTCATCCTTATAACATGATGTACATGGTTTTATTGTCCCCATTTTCAGCAAGGGGGAGACTGAGACCAAGACAGTACACCTAGCAAGTAGGTGAGCCAGACTGAATGCAAGCCGCCCTACTCTCGGGCTGGAATCCTACCCACTACACCACACAGCCTGTTCCATTGCACTGTCACACGTGTTAGGCAAGTGCTTTACCACTAAACTACATCCCCAGCCCCGTCCCGGGTTTTCTTACCAGCTGTCATTGGGGGGGGGGTGCAGGGGAGGAAGGAATTGTAGGAGCATCACCCAGTGATGATCTCCTTGGAGCCTTCACAACCCATGCCATATTGTCATCTCAGTCACCATCTAAGCCTTCTCACACTCAAGACGACAGACATTGATTGCTTTGGGAGTCTGCTGCCCCAAACAAAGTCCGATGTCCCGGGAGCACCCCACCTCCAAACCCCATCCCCAGCTAGATAATTCATTTCTGGAGAAGTGGACGGCCATTACCCGGGCTCGTCAGAAGGAATGCTCAAGATAGTTTACCTGCCTGCACCTTGCTCTCACAGTTCAGACTGGTCTTCCATCAGTCCCGGCCTTCAAGCCGGCCATCACTGCCTTTGCCCAAATTGCTACCAGCTTGCTTGGTGGCCCTGGTGGCTGCAGGTGATCTCTTCTACCTCATCCTCGTTCCGGGGGTAACCACTATATTCAGTACCATTTGGATTGAGGACATCGAGTGAGTTGGTAACAATAATAAGAAGAACCCATAATTTGCCAGGCATGGTGGTGCACACTTGTAATCCTAGTACTTGGGAGGCTGAGACAGGAGGATTGCAGGTTCAGGGACAGCCTCAGTTACTTAGTGAGGCCCTCTGCAACTTAGTGAGACCCTGTTTCAAAATAAAGAATAAAAAATTGGGCTGGGGGTGTAGCTCAGAGGTAGAATGCCCTGGGTTCAATCCCCAGTACCGCAAAAAAAAAAAAGGAAAGAAACCATAATTTATGAATCCTTGCTGTGTACCAGACACATGACAACCCAGGGATGAGGAAACAGAAGCTTGGAAACACCCGAGGAGCCCACGCTAGTCAATGGCAAGATTTGAACCCAAGACAAACTTGGCACTGTGCCACTGCCTTTCCGTGCCCTGTTCCTAAGAGCAGAGAGCTGTCCAGGGCGCCTCTGGTCACCACAGGAGTGGGTGACAAGGAGACTCTAGAAACCAGAGGTGGGGTTTGAATTCTAGATCTTGATTTCGTGACCTAGGGCTGTATGCTCAGGACACCTCTCAATGATAGAACTGTGCTCAGCGTGGTGGCACACTCCTATAATTCCAGTACTTGGGAGGCTGAGACAGGAGGCTCACAGGTTTGAGGCCAGCCTCAGCAACTTAGTGAGATCCTATTCCAAAATAAAAAAAGAAAAAGGGCTGGGGGTGTAACTCGGAGGTAGAATGCCCCTGGGCTCAACCTCCAGAATCAAAATAAAAATAAATAAATAAATAAATAAATAAATAAATAAATAAGAAAGAGGATTCTATCTGCACACACTCTGCCATATACAAAGTCAGAAATTCTGGTTGAAGCCAGGCATGGTGGCGCACTCTCATAATCCCAGTACTTGTGAGGCTGAGACCAGAGGATCCGGGTTCGCGGCCAGCCTCAGCTACTTAGTGAGGCCCTCCGCAATTTAGTGAGACCCTGTTTCAAAATAAAGAATAAAAAATAGAGCTGGGGGTGTAGTCCAGAGGTAGAATGCTCCTGGGTTCAATCCCCAGTACCGAAAAAATAAATAAATTAATAAAAAAAACTAGCCCTCTTAAAAATGTCTCCTGATCTACTAAGGAAAATAAGAGTCTTGGGAACCTCGAAGGGCTGGGCCAGTTTGTTGGTCCAAATACTGGCTCCCAGTCTTGTCCCCCTAGCCCTAGGGATGTGACCTTCATGTTTCTTCTAGAGTCACCATCTGCTCTTCCGCTTTGGGACCTCCCAAGTTCGCTTCCTCACTCCACCCCTGGAGCTGATCCCAAACACACTGCCAGGCTCAGACCAACCCCACCATCTGACTTTAATCCCAAACACACGGCACTTGGACCACAGCCAGGTCCACGGGCTGCCCGAGCAGCCACAGTACCTCCCTCTGTTCCCCCCGACATGCGTGGGCCCCTCGTTAGTCTCCAGCCTTCTGTCTGATCTTCAGAGATCCTGGCCCTGAATTTTGTTGTTGTTGTTTTTGTTGTTACTGTAGATGAACCACCCAGGGGTGTTCTATCTCTGAACCACACCCCTAGCCCTTTTTATTTTTTATTATTTTAGTTTAGTTTAGTTATTTATTTTGTATGTGTGTGTGTGTGTGTGTGTGTGTAGCTGGGGATTGAACCCAAGGGCATTCTATCTCTGAGCTACATCCCCAGCCCTATTTTTTATTCTTTATTTTGAAACAGAGTCTTACTAAGTTGCTGAGAGCCTCACTAAGTAGCTGAAGCTGGCCACAAACCTTCGATCCTCCTGTCTCAACCTCCCAAGTACTAGGATTACAAGTGTGCACCACCACGCCCAGCTTTTATTTTTTATTTTGAAACAGGGTCTCACTAAATTGCTAAGGCTTGCCTCAAACCTTTGATCCTCCTGGCTCGGGTTCCCACGTACTGGGATCACAGGCATGTGCCACCACACCCGGCTCTGGCCCTTGTCATGGGCTAACTTGTGTCCCTCAAATTCATATGTTGAAGCCCTAATGCCCAATCCCTCAGAGTGTGACAATAGTTGGGGAAAGGGCTTTCCAAGAGGCTGCAGGGGTAGACCCTAATCTAACCTGACCAGTGTCTTTATGAGAAGAGGAACTTGGACACACAAAGAAATACCAGGAAGCCCGGCCAGGTGGCACACACTTGTAATCCCAGTACAGAGGCTGAGATAGGAGGATCACAGGTTTGAGACCAGCCTTGGCAACTTATCGCAACTTAGTGAGAACTCGTTTCAAAAATTAAAAAAAATAGGCCGGGCGTGGTGGCGCACACTTGTAATCCCAGTACTTGGGAGGCTGAGACTGAAGGATCCAGGTTTGCGGCCAGCCTCAGCTACTTAGTGAGGCCCTCCGCAACTTAGTGAGACCCTGTTTCAAAATAAAGAATAAAAAATAGGGCTGGGGGTGGAGCTTGGAAGTAGAATGCCCCTGGGTTCAATCCCCAGTACCGCAAAAAAATAAAAAGTAAAAAATAAAATAGGGCTGTGGATGTAGCTCAGAAGTAGAAACCCTCTGGGTTCAACCTCCAGTACCAAAAAAAAAAAAACAACAAGAGGAGACACCAGGGATGAAGACGCACAGAGGAAAGGCGACCTGAGGACACAGCATGACGGTGCCACCTGTAAACCCAGGAGACGCGTGGGAAAACCAGACCTGCCCACACCTTCGTCTTGAACTTCCAACCTCTAAAACTGTGAGAAAATACATTTCTGCTGGGTTTTGGGGGGGGGGGGTACTGAGGATTGAACCAGGGGCATTCTACCTCCAGGCTACACCCCAGCCCTATTTTTTTATTCTTTATTTTGAGACAGGGTCTCACTAAGTTGCGGAGGGCCTCACTAAGTAGCTGAGGCTGGCCGCGAACCTGCAATCCTCCTGTCTCAGCCTCCCAAGTACTGGGATGACAAGCATGAGCCACCACGCCCGGCACATTTCTGCTGTTTAAGCCACTCGGCCTGTGTTGCTTTGTTATGGCCCTTGTCACTGGCCTTTGCCTTAATCACAATCATGGTTACCGTTTATCGCACGGCAGGCACTGCGCTGAGCAGTTCCTACACTGATCTCATCCAATTCTCCCAAGATCACAGGGAACATTAGTGCCCCCGGCTGGGAAAACTGAGCCTCAGAAAGGTTAATGACATGCCCAAGGTGCCTCAGCTGGTAAATGACTGAGACGGGCTCAACCAAGGCGAGCTGACTCCGGAGTCGAGGTGTCCCCGGCCCTCACACCACGCCACCAGGGAGACTCATGGCCTAGAAGGCCACTCTCCACCCGGGCTCTCAGATCAGCGGCCTGAGCCTGACGGACACTCCCCGGCCAACTGTGAGGCTCGGCCCCATCGTTCCAGGCTGGAACCTCAGTGGAGACTTGTCACTCCAGGCGCCCATTGACCTCGTGACCTGCAGCAAACTGGGCAGGGGCTGGAAAGAGCACTTAGCAAACCCAGGTGAATCTGGCACAGCTCGTCCAGGCAGCCATCATTCCCTTCCTCTCCTCTCTAAGGGACACCTCTGGCTTGTTGTCCTTTGTCAACGAGGACGAGGCCAGCGAGTCCTCTACGGTTGATTCACCTGGGCTCCAGGAACTCTCTGACTCATCCCTCTAAGCAGGTATCCCCAGGACTCTAGCTCATTGACTCCCCTAGGGAAAGGCTTAGCTTTAAGCCACAGAACTGACAACTGCTTACCGAGGATAAGAACAGGCCACTTCCTCACCCCCACACTAGACAGTCAGAGCTGCAATGTGTCTCCTGGTCCCCTCGCCAGAGGGCCACACGGTACAGTAGAGAGCAGGGAAGTTCTGAGACTGCAGGGCCTGATGGGAACTGAGAACGGACACTTCTTGCAACAAAAACACCCTCCTACCGGCCCCCTGCCAGAAAATGCCAAGTCACCCCTTATAATGAACAAAGCCGAGCTTTGTAAGCACTGAATTGCTTTGGAGGGTGGGAGGTGGAGGGAAAAAGTTGGCTGGTACTCATGTTATAGCTCTCATTTCGTCCTACTGTATACCAGGCCAGTGAGCCCCCTGCCTGGCTCCACCTGCCTGAGTTACACGCCCCTCCAGGGTCCCTCAAGGCGTGCACAAGTCACCTGCACAAGACTCCCCTGGGGCTTATGAAATGTTTACTTCTACAGCCAGGCATGGTGATTCACACCTGTAATCCCAGTACTCGGGAAGCTGAGACAAGAAAATTGCAGGTTCAAGACCAGTCTCAGCAACTTAGTGAGACTCTCAGCAACCTAGTGAGACCCTGTTTCAAAATAAAAAATAATATAAGGCTGGGGGTGTAGCTCAGAGGTAGAACACCCCTGGGTTCAATCCCCAGTACCACCAAAAAAAAAATTTACTCCTAGTCCCTGCTCCTGCAACTGAACCAGACTCCCTAGGGTGCATCTATCAAGTACCCCAGCTGATTCGAAGGCCCCCGTGGCTGGCTCCCGTGTTTACCTGTGGCCTGTCCCTCTGAGGAAGCCAGCCACACCCTGGTGTGGAACTAGGCAGGATGACCACCAGTCCTGGTTTGGACTGAGGGGCTTCCGGCACATGGGACTTTCAGTGCTAAAACCAGCACAGTCCAGGTCAAACTGAGATGGGTGATCACCCCAGCACCTCTCAAAACTCCTCAACAAGGGCCAAGAGCAAGGGGCCCAGGCTCACAAGACGGTCTCCAAAGCCCTCATACTTAGAACTGGAACATACCGCAAATGTACTCAGAGGGCGTGGTTGATCTTCTGGGATTTCACAACACTTCAGAAACAAAAAAATAATAAATCAAACCACAAGGAACTGACTCAGGAGCACTGGACAGGGGTCCAGCTTCCCCAGCCTGTCCCCAGCCCAAACCCTACAGTCACCACCCTACACACAAAGCAACAAACGCCTACCCCAAGCTGGCTGTCTGGGGGTCGAAGGGGGATCACAAGAACCACAGGAAAGTCTCTCAGGAACCAGAAAGTCTCTCAGTGCTCACACGGGCCTCGTCCCTCATTTCTCAGATGAGAACACTAAATTCTAGAAGGTAGGTAGGGTGACACAGCCGGCCAGCTGAAAGGAATTTCTCCTGACCTCTGCGTCTCCACAGGAGCCCTTCTGCTGGGTGAAAAGTGAAAAAAGCAAGGAGGGAAAACAGAAACGCTCGCGAGGAGGAGGCTGGGCGCACAGACTGGGGGGGGGGGGGGCTGCGTCCAGGGATCATGGTATTACAGATGAGGAACTGAGGCAGGGAGGGAGGAAGGACAAGAGCACCTGCATGGAATTGGAGACCCGGGGCCACAGTCAGGTCCACAGCCTGCAGCCTGGGGGAGCTTTCGGTTTTGTTTTATTTATTTATTTATTTATTTATTTATTTATTTATTTATTTATTTTTGGTGCTGGGGATTGAACCGAGGGGCATTCTACCGCCAAGCTACACCCCCCAGCCCCCCCCACACTTTTTTTTTTGGAAACAGGGTCTCGCTAAGTTGCAGGGGGCCTCACTCACTAAGTTGCTGAGGCTGGTCTCAAACCTGCAATCCTCCTGTCTCAGCCTCCCAAGTACTGGGATTACAAGTGTGTGCTACCATGCCCGGCTATTTTATTTTTGTGGTGCTGGAGATTGAACCCAGGGGCATTCTACCTCTGAGCTACAACTCCAACCCTATTTTATTTTATTTATTTATTTATTTTTTGCGGTACTGGGGATTAAACCCAGGGGCATTCTACCTCCGAGCTACGCCCCCAGCCCTATTTTTTATTCTTTATTTGGAAACAGGGTCTCACTAAGTTGCAGAGGATCTCACTAAGTAGCTGAGGCTGGCCGCGAACCTGGGATCCTCCTGTCTCAGCCTCCCAAGTACTGAGATTAAAAGCGTGCGCCACCACGACCAGCTTTTATTTTTTATTTGGAAACAGGGTCTCACTAAGTTGCTGAGAGCCTCGCTAAATTGCTGAGGCTGTCCTTGAACCTGTGATTCTCCTGTCTCAGCCTCCCAAGTACTGGGGTTTCAGGTGTGCGCCCCCACGCTGGGCCCTGGGGGAGCTTTCTGAGAGAGGCAAGGTACAGAAGCTCAGGAGGGGTGGCTTGGGGTGGGAAGCAATGGAGGTGACTTTCACTTTTCACTTTAAACAGCTTTGAGTTGTACAAAATAATTGATAAGAATTTTTCTTTGTGATATCGGTTTTTAAAAATGTTTAAAGGAAAGCCGGGCGTGGTGGCACACGCTTGTAATCCCAATACTTTGGGAGGCGGAGACCGGAGGATCCGGGTTTGCAGCCAGCCTCAGCTCTCTCGTTCTCTCTCTCCCTCTCCCCCCCCCCTCTCCTTAGTGAGGCCCTCTGCAACTTCGTGAGACCCAGTTTCAAAATAAAGTATAAAAAAATAGGGCCGGGGGTGTAGCACGGTGGTAGAACGCCCCTGCATTCTATCCCCGGTACCGCAAAAAAAAAAAAATGTTTAAAGGAAACCGGACGTGGTGGCGCTCGCTTATAATCCCAGTACTTGGGAGGCTGAGACAGGAGGATCGCAGATTCAAAGCCAGCCTCGGCAATTTAGTGAGGCTCTCTGCAACTTGGTGAGATCCTGTTTCCAAATAAAAAATAAAATAGGTCTGGGGGTGTAGCCTGGAGGTAAAAGGCACCTGAGTCCCATCCCCAGTACCACACACACAAATAAATAAATAAATAAATAATGTTTAAAGGAAAAAATACCTTTCTTTAGTGGATAGTGAAAGAAAAGCAGAAGACCAAGCCCTGAGCTTTGGGAAGCAGAGAGATAAAGGGAGGGGGAGTCGCCTGCAGCGATCAAGGAAAGAAGAACAAAAGACTGGGGGGGCTGTAAATAAAGTGGTCGCTTGAGTCCTGGAGGGGTCCTGTCTGTAACAGGGTAGACTTGGATTCCAGTGCCTTTATAAGCAAATTAAAAGGAAATCTATACTGAATTAATCTGGGGACCGGGAAACATTTCCACTTCTCATACTCCATCGGAAGGGAGGGGCAACACCTAAGGCTTTCAGAACTCATACCTCAAAAGTATTTTGAGTTCTCCATAATTGAGGATTCAAAAATATTACCTCCAAGTTATAGTCCATGACAAAATGGGAACAATCTTCCAAGAATTCGTGTCTCTGCGGTTGGCCCAGAAAAAAACGTGGCTATGCGGAAAACTTGGGGGAAGGAATGAGTCACTTTATGGAAGAGAATTTCCTGAATAGCTAGAGGTGAGCCCCTCTGCGAAGGGCGTTTAAATAGAAGTCCTCCTAGAATGGCCTCTTGGCCCCTGCACTCTAAAACAGCACACGGGGCATTATGGCCACAATGCCATTTGAAGGTGGCAGGCTACTCCTTACCAACACCCGGAACTTCTCTCCCATCCTATCAGGATCTTACACTGAGAACTCTCCCTCTCTTACACCATCTGTGCTCACCATCTCTGCCTCTCCTCTCTCCTCTCCTCTCCTCTCCTCTCCTCTCCTCTCCTCTCCTCTCATCTCCCTGTCTCTAGTTCACCATCTCAGCCCCCTTTATTACAGACAGTTATTCAAAGCTCAGCCGCCACACCCCAGGGATCAGCAGCTTCCTCTGTCCCTATTAAAGTTACAGCACTGGAAACTACCGAGGACTGTTCCAGACATATGCTTCAGGAAATCATCAAAACAGCCAGCATTCCTTTGACACCGGACACTTTCATTTACATATTTTATGAAGTCCTCACACCTCCAAGGCAGTCAGCAGGGTAGTCACGGCCACATTTTTGTTTTAATTTTTTTCTTGTGTGGTACTGGGGATTGAATCCAGGGGTATTCTAACTCCTAGCTACACCCCAGCCCTATTTTTTTCTTTATTTTGATAAATTTTTTTTGCAGTACTGGGGATTGAACCCAGGGGCTTCTACCTCCAAGCTACACCCCCAGACCTATTTTTTATTCTTTATTTTTGAAACAGGGTCTCACTAAGTTGCGGAGGGCCTCACTAAGTAGCTGAGGCTGGCCGCAAATCCGGATCCTCCTGTCTCAGCCTCCCAAGTACTGGGATTACAAGCATGCGCCACCACACCGGCTTATTTTTATTTTGAAACAGGGTCTCCCTAGGTTGCTGAGAATCTCATTAAGTAGCTGAGGCTGTCCTGGAACCTGCACTCCTCCTGTATCAGCCTCCCAAGTACTGGGATTATAAGCGTGCACCACCACGCCCGGCTGTGTAGCCACATTTTTATGACAAAACTAAGTTTTACAGGTTGGATCAGCTTCACCAGGGCACCTGAGCAATAAATAATAGTCCAGTGATTCAGGGCCCCACACGTGCTAGGTAAACCCTTTAGCGCTGAGCTACACCCCCGGCCCTAGTCACTGTTAACCCTCATGGAAGAAATGGAAGGTAAAGATGAAGACGTTGTTTATTGACTCTCAGGAGGGTTGGCTTTGGCTGTGTTGGTGTCTCAGTCCTACAGAGCAGAAGTGTGTTTCTAATCATGTATCCATTTTAACCATATTTCAGGACAACAGTGTCTTCTGTTCCAACAAGTTAATTATAACAGGATGTTAGCCGCTTGGCTCTTTGCAGAGAGCACACACCCCACAGGCAGGCTGACTGGTATCGCTTTAAGTTTATGAGCAGGGATCTCAAGTTGCCACCCAGCGCTGCCTGGAAATGCTGCTGAGTTTCTCAGCAAGTTCCTCTCCCCTTTTACAAGATAACTACTCCATACCTTCTCCCTGTCCTCCAGCCTCCCTTCCTCCTCGTCTCTGCTTACAGTTCATTATCTCACCCCTTGTGTCGCCAAGAAAATAGAAGCCAAGATGAAGAGCTACCTCATCTTCCTGCCGTCCAGCCTTCCACCTGCCTGCATCCCACTGTGTGGTCTTCCACCGGGCTTGTTCTCTGACGAGGTGACCAGCTGTCCTGGTTTGCCTGGGACCCAGGGAGTTCCTGGGATGCAGAACTTTCCGTCTTAAAACTGGACGTTCTGTGCTAAAACTGGGCAAGTTACTCTAAATTCCGATGGACTTCTGGGCTCCATCCCGTGGGAGGTCCACCCTCGAGGGGAACTGCACAAGATCCTCCCCCTTCTCCCCATCTTAAGGGCTGCAGTCCTGCCTCTTCCTCTCTTTTGCATCCTTGTCTCTCCCTCTCCACAGAATCATTCCCTCGAGCAGGCAGGCAAGGTCTAACATCCTCCATCATAGAGAATAAAAGCTATCCCTCAGCTCTACCTTTCTCTTCTTTTATTTTTTTAATTAATTTATTTATTTTTTGTGGTACTGGGGATTGAACCCAGGGGCATTCTACCTCTGAGCTATACCCCAGCCCTATTTTTTTAAATTTTGAGACAGAGTCTCACTAGGTTGATGAAAGTCTCACTAGTTCCTGAGGCTGTCCTCGAACCTGTGATCTTCCTGTCTCAGCCTCCAGGTCCTGGGATTACAGGTGTGTGCCACCACGCCCAGCTCCACCTTTCTCTTCTACCAACCCACTTCTCAGCCTTTCTCAGCAAAGCTCTATCTGTCCTGAATGAATCCTTTTTTTTTTTTTTTTTTTTTTTTTTTGCGGTGCTGGGGATTGAGCCCAGGGATGCTCTACTACTGAACTACATCCCCAGCCCTTTTTATTTTGAGACAGGGTCTTGCTAAATTGTCCAGACTGGCCTCAAACTTGCAATCCTCCTATTTCAGTCTCCCATGTAGTTGGGATTTCAGGCCTGTGCCACAGCGCCTAGCTGGAATCCCCTTCCTGCCTGCCATTCTTTTTCTTTTTTCCTTTTCATTTCTCTTCTTTCTTTCTTTCTTTCTTTTGTTGTTGTTGCTGTTGTTGTTGTTGTTGGCGGTGATGGTGGTGTGTGTGCGTGTGTATGTGTGTGTGTGTGTGTGTGTTACTTGGGAATGAATCCGAGGGTAATCTACCTCTGAACTACACCCCCAGCTCTATTTTTTTTTTTTTGAGAGAGAGCTTGTTTGGAGGTTCTAGCAGGGGAGCGCAGCTACTCGTATACCCTTGACTGAAGACGGGTCCTCCTCTATTCGGGGAAGGTCGTCCTCTTTGACAGAGCGCGCAGCTTCGGGAGGGACGCACATGGAGCAATGAGGGAGGAAGGGGACACCCGCCTAGCCAGCCAGATCAGCCGAATCAACCCTGGCAATCAATGGGGTGACAGATGTCACAGCCAGATCGCCCTCACATCCTATTTTTTATTTTGAAACAGGGTCTTGCTAAATTGTCAAGGATCTCACTAAATTGCTGAGACTGGCCTCAAGTCTGTGATCCTCCTGTCTCAGCCTCCCAAGTACTGGTTGGTTAACAACTCCCGTTCAAGCTTCATCCCCTTCATGACAATAAAACCTCCATTGTCAAGACCACCCACTGCCACATCTCAGGGACCTGTGCTGAGGGATCCGAATTCTTAAATATTTATATTCCATTGGTTACAGACCAATAAAAAACAGAATGAAATGAATAGCTAAAAAGAATAGGCATGTGCAATAGCTAGAAGAGAGGATTTTGAATGTTTCCAACAAAAAGAAATGAAAAATGTGTGAGCTGATGGATATGCTAATTACCCTGTGATCATATTGTACACATGTATCAAAATATCAAACTGTACACCATAAATATGTACAATTACTATGTGTCTATTAATTTTTTAAGGTAGCTGGAAATCCCAGTACTTGGGAGGCTAAGGCAGGAAGATAATAGGGTTGAGGCCAGCCTGCTGTAACTTAGCACTACGACCGTGTTTCAAAATAAAAAAAATACAAAGGGCTGGGGGTGTAGTTCAGAGGTAGAATACCCCAGGGATGAATCCCCAGTACCACAAAAATAAATAAATAAAAATAAGGAAAATAAGCACCTGTTTGGATGACAGGGCCAAACAGATTTCTACAAAAGTTGTATACCATCTGCTCTCAGTTTCAATAAAGTGTCCTCCAGGGACCAGCAACAGTCTATGGACAGACACAATCCAGAAGCCAGTGTGTGTGTGTGTGTATGTGTGTGTGT